>JAFFZH010015439.1:18783-30958 GCA_018420115.1 Euura saliciscinereae | reverse complement strand
CAGGTTCCACTCAATTCGTCAAGTATTGTCATGATATCCTGATTTTTGTTTCAGGAGCCGACCCACCCGCGACTAGAAGACCCAGTAGGTTAAAGATACAGAGATTTTCGCTTATTGTTCGAATTTATAACGTTATGCTATTTGTTTGGAACCATTTTATTCTCCACATTTTATGCTACACGGAATGTTCAAACCATTTTCAACATGTCAGGTTCCACTCGATTCGTCAAGTATTGCCATGATATCCTGATGTTTGTTTCAGGAGCCCACCCAACCCAGACTACCTTCAACAGTGAGTTAAAGATACATAGATTTTCGATAGTGACAGATATTCACTAGTTGTTCGAATTTAGCTCAAGCGAGTCGAGCACCGCAGAATAAATTTTTTCGAGTATTTATTTTGTCGCGAAATATTTAACGGTATACTTATTTTGCAGTAATTATTCTGCAGAGTTATCAAATCGTTATGCCTACATTTTAGTATCAGGGGAAGTAAAATTTAAAACCGTAAAATGGTACCGAAGTGGAAAATCGACCATTCGTCGAACTTATGTATATCAAGAGCAATCAACTTTTGAAGTGTTGTGTCAGGAAATATTTAACAGCACACTTAACATTTTGTAGCACGTGTGTTCTGCAGGTGGTAAGATTCAGTGAATCGTTAAAAATGAAAACTATTCCTACGACATCACGATATAGATAAAATGTGTTTTTTGAACGTTATATGCTCTTTGTTTGGAACCATTTTATTCTCTACATTTTATGCTACACGGAATGTTCAAACCATTTTCAACATGTCAGGTTCCACTCGATTCGTCAAGTATTGTCATGATATCCTGATTTTTGTTTCAGGAGTCGATCCAACCGAGGCTGCCATCAAGGGTGAGTTAAAGATACAGAGATTTTCGATAGTGGCAGATATTCACTAGTTGTTCGAATTTAGCTCAAGCGAGTCGAGCACCGCGGAATGACGTCTTGATCACAGTCCTCTTTACTTAAATTTCAGATGCCATGGCAAGTGTCTACGCCCAACTGTCAGAACTTGCGAATGGTATTAGACACCTGTCCGCCAGTAAGTTCAAAACAATGTCACCCAATGAAGATATTCAAGTCATAGCTACTAAATATTGACAATATATATATAATATATATATATAAATTATACGTCAAATATTGACAAACCATAATAGTGTCATGATTATATTTTATCTTCAGATAACGAATCCCGGCTGACCACCACAGACGCTGGTAAGTGACGAGTGGATACACTTACTCGACCAATTTATACGTGTACCAAAACGCTCAAAGTATCTTTGTCTCTATTTTTATTTCAGATTTTTTGCTGAGAACCAGAACCGATTTCGCAGACACTGTAGTTTCTATCCTATGGCGTAGCGGGGGTGAGTTGAAGGCCACTTTACCCTTTAAAAATCGCTTGTCTAATGACATAAGGACTTAAGCGCCATTATACGACGTTTTGCTGTTTATAATGGCATAAAGTCGTATATATTTTTTTTCACGCCAATCGCTCTGAAAACGTTCGAAACGTATAGATAAATTGAAATTACGAGGTCGAAAAATGTGAGTGCAAATAAGGTTGTAAGTTGGGCGGATACGACCTTCTGCTTTTAACTACCAATTTTTTTTTCATCGAATTTTTTTAAATGGTCGTTCTTTCAATTCATCTTTGCATTTTACGAGTTTTTACAGCTATTTGGAAAAATAATTAAAAATTATGAAAAAAATGGCGCTCACGAAGTTTTGCCTTTACGTCGTTTTTTATTTTTCCTTAAAAATTGTAATGAAAGAACGACGTATCCGCCAAACCTACGACCTTTTGCACTTACATTTTTCGATCTCGTAATTTCAATCGATCTATACATTTTGGCCGTTTGGCGTGAATGGCGTGAAAAAAAAATCATACGACCTTCTGCCACCAAAATCGCGTTTTTGGCGCTTACGACCTTATGCCATCAGACACGCGAAATGTTTTTGTGATCTACTGTTCGCTTCACATATCAGGGTGAAGTCGATGAATTGTTTTAATTGATTCCGATCAAATTTTATCGTAGATCGATCGCGATTTCCTATTTCAATTCTTCATATTTCATTATTTTTCACTCATTGCCGTTATATCATGCGTCAATTGGTGAATTTCCACTTTGTCATGATACACATATTTTATTTTCAGGAACCGAATCAGAAGTGGTTGCCAGATTCCGGAGTAAGTGACACTCATTCGAAAAATACATCAAGCCTAGCTTGCTTTACATCCAGCTGTTGTTAGAACTGAGTGAGAGTCGAAGACGACTTGATCATAACCTCTGTATATTCCAATTTCAGATTTATTCCACCCAGTAAAATCCAAAGTCGTAGCCGATTTGGACCGTAGTAGAGCGAAAGCCGGACGTGAGTTGAAGAAGATTGTGCCCATCTAGAATATCGCGCATCAAGCACTTGAAAATTGTCTAAATTATTGAGGTATCTTTTGATTTCCAGAGATCAGCACTGTGATCAGAGCTGCTATGACCAGAGTAACTAATTTATTGGTAACAGTACCGGTCGAAATCGATGCGATTGTGGAAGCTGCTTTCAAGCTTGCCGGAAGTAAGTTGAAAACAATCGTACCATTAGAAATATAATTGTCATACTGAGATCTATCGTTTGCTACAAACCAAATTCCAATTAGGCTTTCATAAATTGATCTATTTCCTTAGCCTCCAGTTAGGCAAACGTATTTGATATTCAACATTCGATCCAGCTGATTCAATCCCTTAGAAAATTCCGAATTGAGTGAAAAAAAGATACAAAAAAAATTCGGCCCACGTTTTCCCAAACGGGAGCTGTTTTATGTCATTCCCTGGATTTTTGAGAATTTGTTCAGATTTTTAAAGAGGGGCATTCTCAATCAACTTCAAAAATTCATAACAAATTAACGGTTTGTTAGAAAAATAAAATAAAAAAATTTTAAAACGCGTTTATTACTGAGTAGGATGTTGGAGAAAAAAACATGGGATGGTTTTGAGATGGTCGGGCTTTATTACTGGTCGAGCTGGCGTGGAATGCCCCATACCTGTAAGTGAGAATAACGTAAAAAAGAACTAATCAAGAGTCAAGTGGTTCGATAGCTTCCACGTCAGCATTGCAATTATTCAGACACACATCATCAACAGGTGAAAAAAACCTGTTTTGTAGATAAACGTAGAAATATTTTTGCATCAAGGAGTAAAATATTCTCGACACAGCATGGCAAGGATACAATATTGAATTCTTGACTTCAATTTCAACAGCCAAACTAGAACGCATGGACGTATATCAAAAGCAATCAACTTTTGAAGTGTTGTGTCACGAAATATTTAACAGCAAACTCAACATTTTTTAGCACGTATGTTCTGCAGGTGGTAAGATTCATTGAATCGTTAAAAATAAAAACTGCGTGCGTCATCACGATATAGATAAAATGTGATTTTTGAATGTTATGCTCTTTGTTTGGAACCATTTTATTCTCTACATTTTATGCTACACGGAATTTTCAAACCATTTTCAACATGTCAGGTTCCACTCGATTCGTCAAGTATTGTCATGATATCCTGATTTTTGTTTTAGGAGTCGATTCAACCCAGGCTGCCATCAACAGTGAGTTAAAGATACAGAGATTTTCGATAATGACAGACATTCACTTGTTGTTCGAATTTAGCTCAAGCGAGTCGAGCACTGCGGAATGACGACTAGTTCTCTTTACTTAAATTTTAGTTGCCATTACAAGTGTCCAAGCCCAACTGTTAGAACTTGCGGATCATGTTAGACGGATGACCGACTGTAAGTTCAAAACAATGTGACCCAATGAAGATATTCAAGTCATAGCTACTAAGACATGCGTCAAATATTGACAAACTACAATAGTGTCATGATGTACCTATTTTTATTTTCAGATAGCCATTCCCTGACCCACGCAGACGCTGGTAAGTGACGAGTGGATACACTTACTTGACCAATTTATACGTCTACCAACACGCTCAAATTATCTTTGTCTCTATTTTTATTCCAGATTCTGTGATGAAAATCGGAACCTTTCTCGAAAGGGCTGTAGCTTCTATCCGAAGGCGTAGCGTGAGTGAGTAGAAGCCAAACCTTTTGTACTTACATTTTTCGACCTCGTAATTTCAATTGATCTATACGTTTCGAACGTTTCCAGAGCGATTGGCGTGAAAAAAAAAATGACCTTTTGCCACCAAAATTGCGTTTTTGGTGCTTACGACCTTATGCCATTAGACACGCGAAATGTTTTTGTGATCTACTGTTCGCTTCACATATCAGGGTGAAGTCGAGGAATTCTTTTAATTGATTCCGATCAAATTTTATCGTAGATCGATCGAGATTTCCTATTTCAATTCTTCATATTTCATTATTTTTCACTCATTGCCGTTATATCATGTGTCAATCGCTGAATTTCCACTTTGTCATGATACACATATTTAATTTTCAGGAAACGAATCACTAGTGGCTACCGGATTCACGAGTAAGTGACACTCATTCGAAAAATACATCAAGCCTAGCTTGCTTTCAATCCAGCTGTTGTGTTAGAACTGAGTGAGAGTCGAACACGACTTGATCATAACCTCTGTATATTCCAATTTCAGATTTACTCGACGCAGAAAAACGCAAAGTCAGAACCTATTTGGAATATCGTGGAGCGAGAGCCGGAAGTGAGTTGGAGACGATTGTGCCCATCTAGAATATCGCGCATCAATCACTTGAAAATTGTCTAAATTATTGACGTATCTTGTAATTTCCAGAGACCAGCACTGGCAATGAGATCAACGCTGCTCTGACCACAATGATTAATTCATTCGACGGAATAAAGATCCAAATCCATGCGATTTTGAATGCTGCTTTCAGGCTTGCCCCTAGTAAGTTCGGAACAATCGTACCATTAGAAATATAATTGTCATACTGAGATCCATCGATTGCTACAAACCATATTCCAATTAGGCTTTCATAAATTGATCTATTTCCTTAGCCTCCAGTTAGGCAAACGTATTTGATACTCAACATTGAATCCCTGATTTCAATTGCACCACCAGTTTAGTAATACTGAACTACGATCTTATTGTGACTTTTTATACGATTTCATACATCAACTAAAATATGATGATTTCTTAAATTATTTTTTCAATGTGTTCTGGTGATTGGCAATAAATCGTAATTTCACTTTCTCAGGTGCATCTTCATCATCAGGGCCGGAAGTACATTCGGGCAAGCGGGGCAATGCCCCGGGGCCCGCGACCCAAGGGGGCCCCCTGGCAGGGGATCAAAAGAGAAGAAGATTTTAAAAAATGCTGTAATTCTTTGCCTTTATCTATTCTATATTCATACCATAAGTAATTCATAAAGGGGGGCCCCCAAATTTTGTTTTGCCCCGGGGCCTCCTCAATCCAAGTTCCGGCGCTATTAATCATCATAAATCACATGCGAGTCCAGCTAAACCGAGGTAGCGGAAGAGACTATTGGCGAGTGTCGTCGAAAGTATCACCTGATACGAAGATGCTGAATATATTAATCTACGAATTTTGGTGAATCAATTCGCAGGCCACTTCTTAGCAGCTATCGCAAAGCGGAATATTCGGAACCGCTTGTGCTAATCTGAAGAACTTTTTCTGGAAGAACGGAAATCATTTGCTGTACGAGAGACTACCACTTTCTTCCAGTACGTCTTCCAATTGATTACTGAATATGCATATACCAGTGACAATAATTCATAGCTGCATAAGATTGTGAGCAATAAAAATCAATTTCGAAAGTATTCATTCGCTGTATCGTATAAATTTTTCATTTCCCAACACAGATTCCGAATACAAAAGAATAAAATTCAGAGGCCCTTATGAAAACGATTACTTTTTCCGTCCGAGTCACGTGACATGTGAAAAGGTTTTTTTATTTGCAACACCTGCATGAAAAGTTTGATTCCGTTCGGACCGCTAAGCCGATTTGGATGAAATTTGCAAGGCATACTGTTCTTATTCTGGGGCTGTGCTAATAAAGTTTTCAAACGTCGCTCGCTAACCATGTTTCAATACAAAATAGCGTGAGGAATATTCCGATACAGATAATTAGTCATTGATTATCCTAAAATAGTAGATTCAAAAATCGAAAAACGTTCAGAATGATATCCAAACGAGAAGAGTCGGTGCCTCCCCCGTGCTGCACCCCTTCCATGGTTAAAGACATGAGATGATTTTTCCGCTCAAAATTCAGTCACCTTGTGGCATCAACGGGCCTTCGATAATCTTCAATCATTTCGTATCTAGATATGGTATAGAGGACATTCCAATGACGGGATTCGCTTACCCCGATTGTCGAGTCTGATTCACATTGTATTGACGCAAGTACTTGAATCGTTAATTCGTGATCACTTCTGAATATTCAATAAAGTTTTATCATCGCCTATACCATATTGATATATTTCTGCATCGTGGACTACGAATACCTAAATTCAAATATTATTTTGTTCAGAGGTGGATGCCTAATTGCCGTTCACATCGTCTGAATTTAACTAAAATTTCTTGACGTTCATCGTTCTTTGTCACATTTTGTGCATTTTAATTTTTTTTTCACTTGCATTCCCTAAAAATCCGAAGAGAGATTTCAAGCATTCAGAGAATCAACCGAATGACGCACATTATCTTGAAAATCGGGAAAACTCATTTTCTTAAAAATGATACGACTTTTTCCAATAAATATTTCACACCGTATGTAGGATGATACGACTCATAGGTTCTGTGAGTTTCATTGATGCTGAAGCATCGCTTCATACTGAAAACAATATATTTTACAAGTGACTGTATGGAATCCGTCAATTTCTGTATTGGTTTCCACATTTTTGGCACTTTTGAGCATCTTTCGAAGAGACCGTTCAGAAGATTATCGGTTCAATTTGCTCTATCCTGAAATTTCCCACTCTTCGTAATTTCCAAGTTCCTAAGTTAGTCTCATCCCTTCTGACGTCACGACCACTTTGCCAATAGATTTTACAATTTCATGTCATATTTCGATGAATTTTAAAGGCGTCATGGGGCTCCGGCCTGATATCCTCACAGAACTTAGTCAATGAAACAGAAGCTCCGTAGCAAATATGGTCGAAAACTTACTTCACTTTTTTTTAGCCACGTCCCACGAGCAGAAGACCAACATTGTGAAATATATTCGTGATAAGAATAAAATGAATATCACTCAAGTTCTCTTTATTGCATCATTTATTCACTGTCATAACGCTTTTTTTTGACGATTCGACAGATTTCTAAATTCCGTTGCCCCATGGTCTTCGTAATTATAATTCACTGCCTGAAATAAAAAAAAAAAAACACATTATAATTACGAAGGCCATGGGGCAACGGAATTTCGAAATCTGTTGAATTGTAATAATAATAATGATAATAATAATAATAATAATAATAATAATAATAATAATAATAATAATAACAATAATGATAATTTAAAAAAAGTTTGATGAGTCCCTTGTTTTGTGAAGTTCAAATGGTTTCTGGAGGAAAAGGAAATAAAAAGGACAGGGGACAATCGGGATACGTGCGATATTACTTTTACGCACCTGCCCCATCGTTGAAGCAATCGTTGCGTTACCATAATTAGACGTTTTCATAATTTTTAACCGGTCCCTGACGTTATCCGCACGATTATATTCATGCGCCACACCATCTCTAGGGCGCTTCGGAAATATCGTAATTTTAACGAGCGCTACGTCTGGCTCTACGGCCAACGGGCGAAACGCCCAATATGGCCGCGACCACCAGTTGACATCGACAATTATCATTTTATGCAGAATACCATATCCTGTCTCTATTAGTGCATGAAATAAAGAAGTTTTGCAATATAAATCTTCGGAATTCAATATAGAATTGCGCTCACCACTTCTTTTTCGCGTTCGTGATGCGAAGGCTTTGATATCAGTGAAAACAAGTGAAAACCGGGTACGGTGGGTAAAGCCTGACTCCAGCATGCTCTTAAAGTCAACCTATCAAAATGAAAAAATGTCGCATAATTTATTCGATGTGAAATCCCTTGAAAAAATACCTGAAACGCAGAATTCGATCTGAATTTGATAAATTAGAGGATTTATGTGAAAAGTCATGTGAAACTAGAGATTGAAATAATTTGTTGGTTCATACGACCTTATGCAATTAGTCATTATAGTTTTCTTTCTTATCAACTTAGTATCAAACGGTCCTATGTCTGGTAGAAGATGCGATCATCAGTCATTAATTGATCTGATTTTGAATAATTAACGTTTCTGGATATATTGTCACGTTCTAAATCCGAATGCTGAAGAAAATTTACGACCTTTTGCCCTCGAAGACTGCAACAGGGCGTAATAACGGTGCCAATTATCTTAATTTTGACATTAGACACGTGACATGATTAGAATAATGAATCATTCAGTGCTGATAATCTCTGGTTCAGAATCATAATGTATTCAATATCCCCAGACTTGAAACCTGGTACCATATGGTCTTTGTTGATCGTTGACCACAAATCTGAAGTCAGTATTCGATAAGCTACAAAAAAAAAAAAAAAAAAATTATTTTGATGAAAATTGGTACTCGAACGTTTTTTAGGTCACTAATCACGAATCTGAAGTCAGATTTGCGGAATTTGAAATGGCGAATCCAATTTGCTGATAAAAAACTGAAAACATTTTAAATCTTATAAAAATAGAGATTCGAAGGTTTTTTGAACCACTGATCAAGAATCTGAAGTCATATTTTCAAAATTCAAAATAAATAACGGGAAGTTCAAAGGCTGGCTCATGGTCAGCCCAATTAATCCACTCCTCATTTTCTATGAATGTCTGACTTACGTTACTGATCATCTTTTTCTACCGATGTGTCAGAAATCAATGAACAGACGTTATTGATGAAGACGTGAGCTCGTCCTCTCCATCAGTCGTTGCGTGAAACATTTTTCGGCTCGAAATGGGTTAATCTCTGCTTCGTGGGGGGATGAAATGATTCGTGGACAATGGTCGAAAGCGTAATTCTGTAGGCGAGTAGATGATTAATCAAACGATTCGGTGGTAAAAGTGTCACTGGATGTTAAAGCCGGCTACACGTCGTACGTGGGGGTCTCGAGTATCCATAGAAAAAATACACGGTATTATATGATAGGTGTATACGTATTACCGGACTGAATGCGTTCACGATTCTATAAGTTTTCCCGGTTATTGTATAGCTGGCAGGTTTATCTCCGCTTTATATCTGTGCCTTAGAGGGGGCGCTAATGCCTTGATGCGTTCTCGCGGCGGAACAGCACCAGCGAAGGAATGGAAAGGAGATGAAATAAGAGTAAAGAAGCGAAATAAGGAGAGGAATGGAACTCGAAAATAGTTGTTATTCACGGGGCAGCCTGCCGGATTACGGTTTCCGAAGTAAAAGTGAATGTCGCGGACGAGCTCCGCGAGTAACCCGCGACGTGCCGCGGAGGGAGAGGAGATACGATGAAAGGGAAGATATGGAGAGCCAAAGTCCGAGCTTATTTCACTCCAGACATGGAAATACGCTTCACGAGACCAGCACACCGTGATTCAACAAATTCTCCATCCAAAGTTCATTGCGCATGGAAAAATTGACTTTTTTCAAAAATCAAGTGTCGTAAGGTTTCAGGAACACGGTTGTTCCGATTATGTCTCTCGACGTGTCATTTCCTTCGGAGAGCAATTCTTCATCGTGTGAATGAAGGAAATTGAAAAAGAAAATTTTTGGACCAAGATATCAGCAAAAGAGTGACTAGATTGTCGCTAAATTTCGATAACTGACCATAACTTATCACAGGATTTTTCTTTCTCAGTTTCCCTCGTTCACATGATGAACAATTGCTCTCCGAAGAAAATGAGATGTCGAGATACAAAGTCGAATCAATCCTGTGTCTGAAACCTTACGGCAAGTGATTTTAAAAAAATTCAAATTCTCTTAGGATGAGATATCAATGATTTTCGGAGCATGTAAAATAGAATGTGAAAAGTTCGCAAAAATCTTCCAGGTACGAGGAAAGCGCTTCAGCGACGACCCTGGGTGGCGTTCGAGCACGTAGACTCCGAGGTATGGGGTGGATACAACTCGGACGTCGGAGTAGAAACTCTGGTCTCTTTGACGTAACCGCGAACTCACGTCTTTTGGTCGACCCGCCAAAACGTTTGGTAGCCAATAACCCACCGAACTATCGTTAATAATTAACCGACTGTCGACTGGAAACTTGGGCAGAGAGTCAGTCTGGTCTTGCGGCACGTTGTGCGTGGGGGTTGGATCACAGCAAATACGTGTTTACTGCGTGGGTGGATCATTCGGCATTTGCGAAATTTTTTCATTTTCATTTTCTGGCATTATTCGCGATCTACGCACCGAGAGAAAACGAGCTCCTGGATCCTGGCATGTGGAAATCAACGGCTTAAGCCATTCTAGAGTAGAAACATCGCGTTTTCACTGAATCTTTGTCAGTTACCCGAGCATGAAATAGTCGGAGATGAATAAGGAGCTGAAAATATTGCATGAGCTTGCAAGAAAGGCTATAATTTACCATGGAATTCGACTGTTCTTTACAGTGCATCAAACATGAAAGTGTTCAATGCCCATAAGCCCCCGAGGCTTCGGGAGTTGATCACAACGGATGGAAATATTTGACACAGGAATCGAAAAATCGTTATTTTGGTTATGTATAGCCAGGGGCGAATACGTTGAGAATTCGAAAAATTGTGTTCCAGTTGGAATGGGAAATATAACGAATGCAGCTTCGGCATGAAACGGTGGGATTTTGGATTATTCATAGTTGTAGAAAAAAAAGACTAAACATATTGTTAACGAGGTAAGTTTACGAGGAATCGGTCAGGTGGATAACTCCGTTCGGAAATAAATCAAACCGTGGCGATATTAAATTTACCGGTAATCGATTTATTAATAGAATTTAGACGAACACAACAGAAATCACGGTCCTCGGGCAGAACCCGGAATGATATAACTAATAAATATAACAAATTTACAATGAATAACGGACGTTTCCGATTTTCTCTATTATCAATAGTCGATTTCGTATCCAGACACGTCTGTCTGGTATCGTATTTTCGTATACACTGCTCGCGTTACCTTCGTCCCGTATGACTCGGCTCGGCTTCTAATCTACGGCTAATCCGTAGGTTCACACTCACATTCTTACATTCTTTCATTCTTACACAATTCTTCACACACACACGCAGTTTAGATAATATACAGGTTTCGGACGCTAACAATATTTCATTGAAATTCTCAGAGTGACAATTTTCGGAGAATTCTGCCAAAAATACTTGAGTTTTTTTCATACCGACTCAGCTTTTGTACTTCGAGGAAATTATATCTACAGGGGGATAAAATCTACTCAGGTTTTGTGTTAACCTTTTTGATAACTTTGAATGAGATGATAACGTGAAATAAACCTGCGGAATTGACGCGATAATTTGATTGGTTTTTCTGATAAAAACACATTTTTTTTTATTATTCAGTTACACACTTTTTTTTTGGTTTCACAAAATCCAACTCAATTTTCAGAGTGCATGCCTGCTGGTCCCCTGAGATTTAATTTCACGAAATCGTACCAGGATTTTGTTGAAAAATTGAAGTTCACGAATTTATTCCCTTTTTCAAAATTTCCAAAGGAAATTTGTACTATCATTTATACCCTCGATTTTCAATTTCAATGTGATTCCAGACTTCAAACTTTGAAACGAATAAAAAAAAAAGTGTGTCATAGGCGTTATTGAATGGAGCGGGTTCAAAATTCCGAACGACTTTGTGCCGAAAGGCGATAATTCCGAATTAAAAAGTACGGAAAGACCATAATTCCGAATTCAAAAGTAACCGAAAAGCATAATTCCGAATTCAAAAATAACCGAAAGACCATAATTCCGATTTGAAAAGTAACCGAAAAGCATAATTCCGAATTTCAAAGTACCGAAATGATGTTTTGCACGTTTTTTTCGTGCAAAACTCTTATTTCGGTACTTTTTATTCGGAATCATGCCATTCGGTACTTTAAAGTTCGGAATTTGGCCTTTCGGTTACTATTTAATTCGGAATTATGCCATTCGGTAATTTAAAGTTCGGAATTATGGCCTTTCGGTTACTGTTCAATTCGGAAT
>JAFFZH010015439.1:0-14713 GCA_018420115.1 Euura saliciscinereae | reverse complement strand
ATGCTTGAACTTGAATTCAGCTGAATGCAAGTGACTTTGAGTGACTTCAAGTGACTTGGACTCAACAAAAGGCATTCAAATTCGTCTGACTTTGAATGATTTCAACTGCCATCAGCTGACTTCAGACTTCAATGAGAATTTTTAACGTCAGAAGTCATTGATCAAGAAACTAATTTACTAATCACAAAAATCGCACGATACATTGTGGACAATATTATCAGCTGCTGCGCTTTCATTTCTTGATATTTTCATAAAGTTTTTGGATTGACCATGTTTCAAATTATAAACCATGATGTCGAAAAAATGGAAAAACTTGAATTCGATACTTTCAACCCTTTCTTACTTCTGCTAGTTTTTTTTTTCACTCTATCTTACTGACATTTATACGACTGTTTTCACTCTGGCTCCTCTTGCCTTCTCATCTGCGCAGTTGCTTCTTCTTCTCCTTGTCAAATATTGTCTCACTGTATCGTTAGTCGTTACTAATCACCCTCTTCAACCTTTACTCTACCGTCTTTGTTCCTTTCTCTCTACTCGCTATCCTCCCCCAACATGGATATGAATAAATTGATAAACACCTCGTGGTTCTTCGAAAGTGAAAAATGAAAATCGGGAACAAAATTTTCTAATCAATTCCGTTTGTGGTGAATATGAGGAGGTCGGGTAACCGCTACCAGCCAATTAGAACCGTTGCAGTAACGGAAGGTAAACCTGACGTTTCCGATGCGATCAACTAACCGGGGCAGCCAGATTAGTTGCTAAAGTTATCTTAGCAGAGCTTGAGGAGAACTCGGTACGACGGAATATCAAAGTGCCGATGCAATTAGCAATAATAATTCCAGGAGCTCGTCGCACGGCATGCTTTGCCGCTCGACTGGTTCACGGCACCGACCCGGCGTTTGTCTGCTCAGGCATATAACCCCGAAGATACTCCAGGTGTCGGACAGATTGGATTCGTTTAATTGGCTACGTAACAACGCAACGAGATTCCGTCATGAGATAAGACCGCTGTTATCAAAACCCAGTGTCCGATGCGTATTTTCAACACGTTCGCACTTTCGGGGTTTCCGCAAAAGCCTCGATCAGGTTTTGACGTCGTTCGTTCAAACTCTGCATCCTCGGTCCCTTCGCTCTTCTCCTCTTCTCTCCCTTAGGCACTGGCTTGTAAACGGAAGCGACGCCGCCATTACTATGCAAATAGATTCCGAGTGACACGAGGTAAAGCTGAACGTCGAGCTGGCGCCTGCTCAACCGTGCTCGACGGCACACCATTTAATAGAGTGTCGCGTTCGGTGCTCGCCGGTACCTGGGATTCAGCCGATCAAATTGTTCCGTCACGCAGGAACGACGAGGCCCGCTACTAAACGGAGATCAGGATCTATGATTTTTCGGGGGAGCCGAAAGTGGACGATAAACGGCATTGAAGTTCGTCAAGGGTCTCAAACTCCCCTCTCAATGCTTCAGCCATTCAGTCAGCGGCTTGTTAAAACGCGTAGAGTTAAGAAGCTCGGGCGTAGCCAGGGGAAACCAATTACCACGAGATGTTTGTCAGACGGGGACGGGAAAAATCTCTGCCCAATAGGTGGCGTCGAGTCACGGAGTCACTGTCGCAAAAATCCGCCACTATGTTATTATTTCTGGTTTATCAAATTCGCGGAATTGTTATTTTAGCGATGAAATTACTCGGTTGAAATATAATTCGAGCTCAAAAGACACGGGGAGTTTTTGTTTCCCGGCTAACGAAGTGGACTGAAAAACGGGAGTATGCGGAAGGTTCGAATGTTACTAGGCAAGGTACCTATTATCTCCTGGGCCGTAAAGCTTCGCTCGAAAAGAGAGCTTTGCTGGAAACGCATTAAACTGTGGTTATAAAGCTTATGAAAATACTCTGCAGATTGAAACTGCGAGGCTGCAAGGATTTTACGAAATGGATAAACGAAATTCTACAAATTTTTCACTTCTGCTAAAAATTCGAGTGTTTCGAACTCTCTCGACCCTGCGAGTCAGAATAGTTTCAAGCTTATTTTGCCGATATCTTCCCTCTGGTCGATCCTAGATGAAAAATGATGATGACCAATTTTGGAGGCTATAAAATTTCCTACAAGAAAGATGATCATAAGTTTTCGCGTAGGATTGACCGTTCGTAAGATACAGAGGCCCAAAAAGTCAGAATGACATTGAGTTTCTATTAGAGTTTGTCCACGTTCCTGTACACATCGACAAGACTAAGAGTACTTATAGAGGTCAAAAAAAGGAGCTATCTCTTCGAAGTAGGATTTCACGAAATGGATAAGTGAAATTATACAAATTTTTAATTTTTACTCGAAATTCGAGTGTTTTGAAGTCTCTCGACCCTGCGAGTCCGAATAGTTTCAAGCTTATTTTGCCGATATCTTCCTTTTGGTCGATCCTAGATGAAAAATGATGATGACCAATTTTGGAGGCTATAAAATTTCCTACAAGAAAGATGATCATAAGTTTTCACGTAGGATTGACCGTTTGGAAGATACAGAAGCCCAAACAGTCAGAATGACATTGGGTTTCTATTAGAGTTTGTCCACGTTCCTGTACACATCGACAAGACTAAGAGTACTTATAGAGTTGAAAAAAAAAGAAACTATACCTTCGAGGTACAAGATAAATTGCGCGAGAAGATTGCCGCCATCATCATTAGTTCTAGTTACTTTTAACTTCGTTACAATGTCGTGGATTCCTCGCTCCGTCTACTTTCGCCTCCATCCGCGGGGCTTAGGCAAAGCGTGCTTTAATCCGCGGGGAGGGTTTTTAATACCGCTTAAAAGTAGGTCTCGAATACATATACACAAAGCACTAGCAGCTGAATCTGAATTTCGGAATTCAAAACTTCGAATTTGATTTCTGCTCTTCGTTTCCCTGGCAGATCGACTCGAAAATACAAAAATAATCCGAATTATGTCCAGGCATATGCGAGCGATGGGCAAGGGCGGAAAGCTAAGGGGGCAGCCTACTAAGTGCGCCAAGGCACGTCGTCGCTGAAGATTGATGATTCGTGGCTGCGTGACTTTCCGAAGCCGTAGACCGAGACCGAGCCCTCGGTCGTCAGTTAACCCTATCGTCCCACCGAAATCTTATATCTCTAGACTAATTCCATACCGTCATCCCACAAACGACTGTTTGACTCGGTTTAAATACGACACAGTGTGGCACACGCCTGGAAACAGCTGTGTGACGGATTAATCATTCGTCCAGAGAAGGACGATCTTCAAAATTGTGCGTTTCATTGTTACGGAATTGTGTCACACGCGATTACACGGGCGCTTTACTGGGGGCAATAAATTTGAGCTTTTTTAACTAGTCTACAAAAGGGATTGAAAACCTGAATCTAAACAATGTACAGAGTTTCTATATACAGAAAAGCATAGTTTGACCAACAAAAGACACATAGAAATAAACGAGTTTTTGAACTCTCCGTTTTCTTTGTGCTCAAAAACATATTTTTTTTTACGACACAGGCATTAAAAAGTCACTTTTCGACGCCTGTTTTCGTTCCGGCAAGTGGCACCTTATGCCGCTAAGTTCAAAGTTGCGGTATAAAGTCTTTATTCCGCAACTTTGATGCGCAGTTCGAAGTGCGCATGTCAAAGTTGCGGAATAAAGTCTTTGTACCGCAGGTTACCCCCTCTCTACTACCTTTTACAGCAGCTCCTTTACGCAGTTCGTGCGGAACTCAACTGGCGTCAAAGTGACTATTAATGCCTTTACCGTAAAAAATATTGTATGGGGCGCGCGCAGAAAGTAACTGTTCGCCAAGGTTATGTTTTTAGTACTCGCCGTTGCTTTACAAGGCTCGCCTTCGGCTCGCCAGGGGAAACCAACGGCTCGTACGAAAAACATAACCTTGCCGAATAAACAGTTACTTTTACTTTCGGCGCATGCCAGATTAATATCTATTATTATTCGATTCAAATTTCAGGAAATTTAACGATACAGTGATCAAAAAAAAAACGAATACGTGAAGATTTTGGTCTATAGATAAATGGATTAATTTTATTGCCAAAATTTTATTACATTTTTATCAACATTATTTTCAGTGACATTATCAATCGATTAATTTTGTACTTTAATTTCTTTCCTCTCCTTAATTTCTAATGCGTGCATGATTTTTTTTTATTTGCATGCTTGCAATTCTATTCAACAATAAAATTGAAACGTTTTTTTTTGAAGAAACTTAATTGTTTTCCAAAAGTTCCGATGAATCGAGCGTCTGGAATGGAAAAAAGGGGCGAAGGGGTCGACGTCGAGGATTGTTACGTAATCATTTTTCGGGGGGGGGGGGGGGGGGGGGGTAGATCGAGTTGGTTTCGAATTGAGTCTACAGTGAACCCGAAATTTCGCAGTACTTATGATTTAGTTATCCCGGATTTAGAAAATTGTCTGCAAAAATGACCTCAGAATCAGTCGAATGGTTCATCCGGTGCGAAGCCTGTTGTGCGATAATAATATTTTACGCTTTGGGTACACGTTTTCAATGAGCCCACATTTTTTATTATGATTAGAGCTCGGTATCTTGTTTGCGGAGGGGTAGAAACGACCGCAATAATTTTTCACGTAGAAAAGGGTTGTAACACTGATGTCGACGGAAGAGCGGCGTCGCAAAGTTATTCGCCACGCGGACGCAGGGTAGGAAATAAAGGTTCGTTCAACACGTACGGGGCAAACCGGCCCGCAGAACCAAACCGGAAGTTTTCCGGTTAGTATTCCGGTTAGTCGCCGCGTCTCGTGTGCCAACGCGATTAATTATCTCGGTTAATTATCCTTTGGAGGTTAATTTTCCACTCGCGTTGAGTTACCGCCGACTAATCGCACGCCTCGGTTACTCAGCATTCGCTCAACGACTGATCACGTGACTCTCCAAAATGCGATAAGTCAAACTGCGGCGGAACCCCGTTAAGGGCGAGCGAGCTGCTCTCTCCCCACTCCCCGCAGCTTAGGCGCTCGAGCTGACACGAGCCAGTGCAGCGGCGAGGAACGGAAGAGTGGGGGAAGTGGTGGGAGAGTTTATCCCGGCCCGGTGCTGTTAACGGGGGTTTGACTGTAGGCATGTCTTTTTTTCTACCACACCATGCATTAAAAACTCGTGTTTTTTTCCCTACTTCGGATTTTTATATCTCGTAAGAGGCGGAACTTCCGCACGTGCCGACGCCCGCTGCGATTGTTTTGGCGCCCCGTCGGTCGTCGACGTTCCTACCCTGGTTTCTGATCCTTCTAATGAACCGAACCACCGACTAGACACTCGGCGCCTGTCTGTCGGGATATGGAGACCTTCGCACTTATCACTCGTTTCCAAAACGTTGGACGTGGTGCCTGTGATACGGTTATGTATATGGGACTGGCCTGATTGATTGATTGAGGGGGCATCGATAGGAACACGGAAACAATGGTCATTCTGAGTATAATTGATCAATAGGAAATCTAAATCAGCACATGAGTTTCGAAAATCAATATATCTGAAAAAAATGATAAAATTTAGGTTCCACATCAGAAGCAGAGGGGAATAAAGACAGTGAACGCGATGATAGCGGAATGTGTAAAAAACGACAACAAGATACTATTTTTATTGTAAAAATTAATTCTCCAAGCTTTCCAAAAAAATTCAACAGACTAAAAAAAAATATTGTGTCATTCATCGACGATTTTGAAAAGACTTGTGTTTTTCAATTTGAGTCAAATAATAAGAAAATTTTATCTTCCCACACAGTTATCAATATTTTCGGATGGAACCTCGATTTTGCATATAAATTTTGTGAATTTACTTCTTCAATTTTGAAGTATCATAACTTTTGAACCAATCGACAGATTCGAATGATTTTTCTTTCAAAATGTTCGAGTTTTCGTTCTCTTTCAGACGATTGCGAAATGAAGTCGATTCAATCGATATCGTTAAAGTTATTCAGCGTAAGGTTAAATAATCCTGAGGAATTTGACCAAGATCTTCGGCAACCGTATGATTTTTTCTCAAATATTTCTCAAAAATCACTAACTTTTCATACTAGTTCAATTAGGAAAATGGAACTCTAGGAAAGCAGTTATGGATTTTTGTCATTTTCAGGTAGCCCACAGTTTCTACTGAAAATTATTCCCATGATCCTCATTATCAGGAATATTATGAACTCCGTCGCTGGTGATAACAAATTTGGAAAACTTTTTTTTTTCCAAAATAAAGCTCCAGTTGTGTATTTGTAAATTCCGTTGGCTGATTTGGGTTTCCTCTAGTCTTGAAAAATTTAGTGTATTTTGAATGTATAGCACGCATTTTTATTCCTGTCGAATCAATTGTCATTTTATATCGTAATTCGCTTAGGTCATCTAAAAACTGCTTCAATCAACTGAAATCTTCCACCGTGAATTTCTCGAATTGGTGAAAATATCCATTCAATCCAGTTTTTAATCAGGGGAACCATTTTTTATTCGATTTATTTCCGAGAAAAATCAAATTTCAGTTGGATCAAATTTGCTTTCGAGTACTTTTCTAGTACAGATGGAAGCTCGCACGTGGACGTAGGAGTTGGTAGCTGCACCGCTCTTGTCAGCATTGTTTGCACTGTAATTTTCCCCGCCCCTGTATAGTAACGATGAAATAACACACCCCGTGTCGTACCGGGCGCGTGTGTTATTTATATAATTGCCTAATAGCCCCAATTACCAAGCTTATTCAATCATAATCATTCTCCGGTGTTATTTGCGGACAAGCCTAGCTGATTATAAGCGTTTCGAGCACCACTTTCCTCCTCGAATCTACTCAAAACACACTGCATCCACGTGTCTGGTTTCTGCGTTCGAATCGAGCAAACAAAGAGTCGGTAATTATCACGACGACATTTTTTATTCTGCTTCCCAGCACCAACAATTTTCAGTCTCTAAGTAGCTAAGTGGCTTTTTTTTCTGAATGTTGTCTTCTGGTCCAAAAAACATGCTGGACAGCCCGAGGCGGGAAAACTATGTATTCGAATTTTTTATCGTGAAAAAAAATGATACGACCTTTTGCCACCAAAATCGACCTTATGCCATTATAGCCACACGATATTGAAAATTGTGTGGGACGGATAAAAGTTGAAACCAAATTGTGTTCAATAAGAAAATGACGGCTATTTTTGAAAAAAATACCAGAGAAACGTACGACTCAAAATATTCTCCAAAAGTGTATAACGATCGTGGCGAGATGGGATGAGCAAGAAATGAGTCGGAGTCGTTGTGGGAGGTTGAGAAAATGTGAAAAATTGTTATCACGTATCGTTGTCTTTCCTCGGTACAGCAGCCAGTAACAAGTACGAGTACCGAGACTTGAGACGGTGGTATAAGAGCGGAACGACGTCTGGTCAACAACGGAGTTGCGGTGTACGTTATCTTCTAGGATCTTGAGTGGAGTGCATTTCTGACTCCGCTTCCTTCCGCACACTGCACCGCGGAAGAAGACGTCCTAATTTCATAGAAAGGAGTACGTTCGTACGTTCTCATAACCTCTTAAACACACTTTTGTGTTGCCCAGCAGCAGGAAACGACGTTACAGTCTCTAGCATATAACAATTGGACGAAAAATAACAACTGCAATAATCGTGATCGTGATCATGACGAAGAAGCGAATTTATTTCAGCCAGTAGGGAAGGACGAGTCAATTATTCTCGTCACTTTGGTACCAATTGACGGTTAAAGTGGAGTTTCTTCTTCCACTTGTTACCGAAGTGGGTTGCAGCGCAGTGGTATCTTAGCGGGGGTTGGGAAGGATTGGCGGAATGATGAAAGTGATAGAATCTCTGCGGGGTCGAAGGGTTGCCAGAAATAAGAAACCCCCGTTCAATTAGCAATAATTATATTAGCTTTATATAGTATCTCGTCCACCCGCGTCAATTTGGACGGTGTAATGTACATAATAGTTACGGAGATGTAATTAGCCGGCGCGGTTCTATTTCCCGTTAATTCCTCAGGGAATAAATTCAATAATGTAAAACGCAATCTTATATGAAAAAAAAAAAAAAAAAAAAAAAAAAAATCAGCTCGCAACGGAGATTCCTTGCCGTTCCTAATTATATTTCCTCATTCAACTCGCCCTCTCCGCGTTCCGGGAAACAATCTTCTTCCTAAAATTATTATTTTCTTCTTCATCCCTCCTACCTTCAAGAATTACCTCGAGTAGGTACTCGGTAGGAAGACCAAAACATCGACAATAACGATATTAAAATCGCTATACCCCAGTTTACGTAACCTAAGTAACTCGAGGGAGGGTGCGATTTGTGTAATTTTTGCCTTTTTGACCTCACCTCGGTGTATTTTTTCATTTTTTTTTTCTTATTTTTCATCAAATATTTGCACCTAAGAAGAACACTCGTGTCACACGGTGGAAACACAATTCACTCAGAATGTCGGTAATGCGAGATGGTCGACGCCCGAACATCCATCATACCTTTCCAACTCTGCCCGAGACCGCGCGACCCTCTTCAAAGTACGACTTTCCTCTTCGTTCTTGACTTTTTATTTCTATTTATCTGCAGTAACGCACGTTTCAATTTCAGAGTTTCAAATTCTGTCCCAAGTCGAATAACGCAATTGGCGATCTTGAAAATTATTACAACAATCTTAACAATAGCAATTACACGTGTGGAAATCGATTTTTCATCGGGTAAAACTTTTAGGGTCCCGCCTAGAATCGTCACGCTCGCCCCAATTGGAGAAAAACTACTAGGGCCCCGCCCCTGCTTTTCCCCAATTGGGACGAGCGTGACGATTCTAGGCGGGGCCCTAGCAGGGCCCTAGTAGTTTTCCCCGATTGAAAATCGATTTCCACACGGGATATACTGTCCCGAATTCTTTCACTGTGACTTTTTGACTTATAATTAGCGATATCTTTGATCTATATTTTCACACGACAATGACTGATGGTAGATCTCACGAGGAACTGAACAAGCTTCAGAATGCTTCTCGTCCGAGTACTCTAGTACTTTTTATTGCTGAGATATACTGCGTCAAAGTCAAGTGTCCCATGAAGTAGTCTTCGCGGTATTAAAAGGTTTTCAGTTTTATTTCGAGAAAATGTCATCAATGAACAATAACGTAACCTAACCTAACCTAAGTTAAGCTAAGCTA
Source organism: Euura saliciscinereae (assembly GCA_018420115.1). Taxonomy (NCBI): domain Eukaryota; kingdom Metazoa; phylum Arthropoda; class Insecta; order Hymenoptera; family Tenthredinidae; genus Euura; species Euura saliciscinereae. The sequence continues at coordinate 5,596 of JAFFZH010015439.1, read as the reverse complement.
ACCTAGCCTTGCTGGCAGTGAGCTGACTTCCTCGATGAAGCCATATTTGACCCTAATTTACCCAAATTAAGGCCTGGCATAGGCCAATGTTAGGGCAGCCCTGAATTGCCCCTGAGATTTTCCTGCACGGGAGCTTGTGAGTCCTATTTCCTTATCCTCGATTATAGAAACGTCTCCATGTCGGGTGGAAAGTAGACCAACTGCGATGTGCGCATGCGCCCGGAGGCGTTTCACGCCCGCTTCAGAGGAATCGAAAGTCAAGCTTTCCAGGCAGCAGTGGTTGCTGATAGGAACGCAACGGTGGCGCATAACGACGGGTAACCTTATCTCCTTCATAGCCACTCTTTTTATTTTATATTGCTTGAACTCTCAAAAGAAATACTCTCTCCCTTTGCCCTGTTGAGTCGAATCGAATAAGAGAGAGAGAGATGGTGAGAAGGTGGGGTATATGTATATAAAGTAAAGCTCTCCGCGAGCTAAATTAAAAATACAGCCTTTTTGACTGGATATCTTATACCAACCGACAAGACATGCGCCTCGGCCTTTAAACTCCAGTTCATTCTCGCCAAAGGAAATTACATTTCAATGGAGTTTTATCTCTCTGCCTTTGTGGCGGTTTCCACCACCCCCTCCTCGGTGAGTTATCTATTTACCTAATTCAAAAAATCTTCTCCTTCGCCCACTTTTTAAGGGCTGAAAATGCTAAGAGTCAAATTACATCCGGATCTTATCTGTTCCATGAATTTATGGAGCACGGATCTGTGGGCACCGCTGTTGCTAATTGTGGGCGGGTATGAAAGGGATACGAATAACGGAAAAAATTTAACCTTTACAGATTCAATGCGGCTGAGAAAAGAGCGGCGAATGTTATACCGAAGAGGAGTTAGTCGATATCTAGAGCTCGGAGTTAGTGGAAACTAGAAGAATGTCGAGAATCCCCTTATTTCAAAAATTGAACCAATAAGACAGGTCTGGCGAAAAACGATATCCGCAACCCCCTCGTACTCGCTGCCACCGCGATTCCAAATAGATCTCAGAGTTCTATTTTACACATTTTCATGGGAAAAAGATGTCAGCGAGAATTGATATTGAATTTTTGTGAATCAGAAACGCGGAGCAAAATTTCTCACATACAGCTTTACGTGAGTGAAAAATTATGAAAATGAGAACACGCGGAGTAGAATAACGCGTCTAGTTCTCTAGGGGGCGGAAAATACTACGGGGTGATTGCAGCCGCGATAATATCTGCACTTAATTTGTTTCACTCGACGATTCCCCGAGCTGCAGGGATTCATCCACTTCCTCAGTTTCCTTCATCCCGAAGAATTTCTTCCTCTACATCCTGTGGCGAATGCGTCAAGTTTCCAGCACTCGCCTTGAAAAAAAAAATACTCTGATCCAAATCCCAGAGTACGAATTTGAAAATTGAATATCATTCCGGTGTGTGTTGACATTTACCCCCATTTTCCCTCCGTCAATATACTTTCCTTTCATACCCAGAAGTTCTCTTGTCAATTGAATAGCATAAGACGCGGGGGGTCCGTCGGACACGCGAGATAATGCTGTTATTCGAATGACACGGGTAGCCAGGGCAGCGTGGGGTCTGACTCAGAAAACTGAGACGGGCACGAGGCAGTGGCTGATGTATGGAGATCGTTCGGAGCTACCCTTGCAAGGGCCGAAGCCCTTCCGAACCGGGTGAAACCCCGTGGATCTACAGAGACTCACCTCGAAGATCTGGTATTCACCGAAAGCCCACGATCACAGTAACTACGGTACCCTTTTGGCCAATCCGCGAGCAGCTGCGGAGTCGTTGGCAGAGATACACGTGGACAAGCACTATTTGGCTAGGAGTTTGGAAATTAGTCACAATAGTTGTTGATATTCTTCTGAATGCGTTTTTGTACAGTAAACGTAAACACCAAATTTTAATTGGAGTTGCCCAAAGCGGTGGGGCCCCCCCTTCGATTTAAGGGATGGCTGTTAGGTTAGCTCAAGTCAACGTGGTTAACCCTAGTCACTTACTTGGGGTCCAGATGACCCCAACTTCAAATTCTCCTCAATATTCCGCATAGAAGATGCTCGAATCTGAACCTGTGGCGCCATCCGTCAGGAGTTTGAAGTGTTGACTATAGGTACGTCGGCTCCATAGCCGTTGCAAGCAAAGCGTTAGTCTGGCTTTGGCAGCCAAAAAAAAAGTAATTATACTTTTTGGAAGGTCATGAACTGTAGTATCTTTTTTTCTCAAAATGCGATACCTCAAGAATACCCAAATTTTTAGCCAAAAAATGTAAAAATTGCGAAAGTTGATTTTTCCAGTAAAACAAATAACTTTTTTTAGTTCTTCGCTTCAAGAGGTGTAAGTGACTGGTGTTAAGCACGAAATTTACTAGGTAGAGCATAGTTCGATTCAGAGACACTGCACAGGTGGTGGCGCCATGTGATGAGTGTGTGCTGTGATTGTTTCTCTGGAAACTGGTCAGCCTGCTTCACCGACACGGTGTAGCTGGCCAGTTTCCAGAAAGGAGCCTTGTTTCTCCAAAACAGAAGTGAAAAAATGGCTTTAAAATCACAAAAATTAGTTCTTCTTCAGCTTCTGAGAAATGACGACTGGAAAATTGACACAATAATCATTCAGTGGCTGAAAGGAATGACGGAGTAGTATCCTGATATTTTCACTTTTCCATTATTTTTTATAGACCAGATGATAAATGTTCTGTCAACATCCAGAAAACTATGCGATGGCAAAGAGAGAAATCACGAATAAAAAAATGGTAGTGTCTTTTTTTTTTCTTTGAATTAGAAAATCTTCGAGTGTTTCAGGCGGTTTTGATTTCCGCTTTTCAGAGCTGTAAAAAGCGGTTATTCAAAACGTAGACATATTGATTCGCTGGTTCGATGAAGAATTTTCTGAAGTGTTGAGGAAGATTGAAATCGAGGCCTCAATTATTGCCCGACTTTTGAGGGTTTATATCCAGTCTCTCGAGGTTTATAAGAGAATTTTCTCATTTGGGTCACATTTGATTTATCATTATATTTCAATAACCCAGCAATCAGGAAGTTTACGATCTTTAAGCAACCGAAAATTCTGAAGGGTGGGGCCAGTCTTGTTCGATAAAACGTTGAATTCTTTCACCCAAAAGAATTCGCCCTTCCCAAAACATCAGCTTTCACAGAATGTTGCGAGAGCCTTCTGATCTCAACCAGCGTTATTTGTTCTCAAAATTCTAATGAAAGGATCTTCTCTTCATCAGCCACGTTGTAAATCTGAGCAAGAAATCAGAACCGATAAAAAGATAGAGAGAGGAGGAGAAAAATCCAGCCAGTCGGAGCCCAAGGAGCTGAATCGAATAAGGCAACACTCTGAGCTGATGTGCAGATGCTATTATAGGCATCACGGTGCACTGTCCGGATTATCGTGTATAGCTGCTCGCTATCAAGTTTGTGATACCGTATCTGAACACACGGTATCGGTAAAATCGAGGAATCTGTATCCACGATCGCACTGGCGTATCAGGAAACCAATCGTCGAACTTTCCTAGTTCCGTATTACGCTTCAGGCCTTTTCCTATCCAACCCCCGTCTATATACTCGGATGCCAAGATTCTCTTTGATTTTACATCCGATCCAAGCCTGCAGAGTCTCTCGCGTTACATTGATGCGGGGGCGGTCGATATCGAACCAATGATGCAATCGATTCTGAGACCTCTGTGAAAGTTCTTTCATTGCTTCGCGCAAATTCTAGTGGAAATTTGAACCAATCGTACTTCTCGGCGTCTTACTGGTCGATCCTGATCACAAAAAGGTTATTTTTCGAAGAAATCTCATGCTCAAAACAGATGTGCTTAGTTGCGGACTGGTTTGAACTGGAGGCTTCATCAAGCACTCATAATTCAGGCTGACGAAGAGATAATTTTGATCGACGCGTTATTTATTATTGCCCTACGTTATTGGAATTTTGAATTTCCTGTTAAATATAATTTTTTCCTGACTGAAATTTGGACGAATTAGTGGTTATTCAAGTATGTAATAATAATGCTCTAAATCCATGGTGAGAGAAAATGATTTTTGAGAATACTTTTCACTGCATAAATGTCGCTGGGGATCTTTTATTCTGTCTTGTTTCATATGACCATGAAATTCCTTTGCTTTTCCCTGACTGTTCTTCGGATTCCCTGACTTGCCTGACCATTTTTCGAATTCCCTGAATTTTCTTTGATTTCCCTGTTTTCCCTGACGAGTGGCCACCGTGAAAATTCTGAAAAATGCAATAAAAATGACGATATCTTGGGAACGAATCAACGGATTTGAATGAAATTTGCAACCCCATGGTTTTTTAGATCGCTGATCACGAATCTGAAGTCAGTTTTGCAAAATTTCAATTTTGCGTATCTGATATAAACTAAAAATAGTCAAAATGTCATGAAAATTGGTACTCGAAGGTTTTTTGAACCGCTGATCGAGAATCCGAGGTTCGATTTGCGAAATTCAAAATAATAGATTACAAACCAGGAGGAATCAGTTTCTTCAGGTGTTCGAAATTGGATGAATGACTAGAAAAAGAAGAACTAATCATTCCTGATCACCAATAAACGCTGCATGAGGGAGATTATGAAGATTTAAAAATCCAATTATTCCGAAAGATTGTATATTTAAAATGGTGTACAAACTGTGTTGATTCAGGCCAGGTCCCTGTATAAATGCGCGGTGAATTATCTTTCGAGATATTTAACGAGGTAGGGGGGGAAAAAGTTGTGAAAAATTATAACGCGCAGATTGCGAGTGTCGGATGAGGTTTGCCGAGGGGGTGGAGAACCGGGAGCGTCTGGGGCAAGCGGTAAAGGGTTGAGGGCTGAGAGTGTCCCGCGCTATTAATCACTGAGGTTATACCTCACCTCATACCCCGACCGAAACAAGTGCGAGGGAGTTGGATAAAGAGGGATAGAGAAATCCGGGGAAGGAAATCTAGTCGAACTACTTCGCGAAGTAGACGAGACCAGAGCCGAAGGTATTACACAGGGAGACTGGATTCGAGTGAGTTCAAAGGGCAATCTTTTCGCGCCCTCATTTCCCGGCTTCCCGGTTTCGCAGTTTCCCTCAATTTCGCAGTTTTCCCTTGCCTGCTTGCCTCGCGGGGAACTCGTCCTGACATCTTCTACGAAGACTGCGAGGCCATTTCAATTCCAGGAAACAAAGGGATTAAAAAACTCCTCAAAAGAGCAAGATATGAGCATGACACCGGAAACTCGCAAAAATTAATTCCACTAGAATGAGAGTCGAGAAAAATTCAACGATAATGATAATTGAATTTGTGAGTAAAAACTGTTTTACACTTTTTTATCATCGAGGTGATAAGATAAACCTGCATCGAAATACAAACTTGAATTAGGATCATCATAGAATCTCAGTTATTTTGATGCATTTTTTTTTTCGCGGTGAAACTAAAATTTGGAAACGCTGATAAAAACGGAAGAAAAATCGATAAAAGATTGCGGCACATTATTCGAAATATTTGAAGAAGATAACGTTTCAGAAATTTCAAGAGGTATCCCTTATAGAAAAATCCTATTGAGAACTATTGAAGAAAATACTATTG
>JAFFZH010015438.1:0-56129 GCA_018420115.1 Euura saliciscinereae | reverse complement strand
ATACCTTACTAGCGCGCCGTTCGGAGCAAGACTGACTGATTTCAGACCTTTCTCCGGCGACCGAACGTAGCGCTCGGCCGGGCGAGGGTTTACCCGCTTGTATACATACAGGGATTAATACCTCGCCCCCCCGTGTCGACCTTTCATACATATTTATATACTATGTATACATATTTCTTATACTTTGACTCATTCTCTCTTTATGATTACATAAATTACCACACAAGACTCCGTACATGTACATGATTATTGCATTTCTCAATCATTCCAGTGTCACATTTAAACACCCAGATACTAAACTATTTCAAACACTTGGCAGAACACTTTGCGTCGCCAACAAATATTTTTTATCGATTTATTTCAAATGGTCGTTCTTTCAATTTATCTTTGCGTTTTACGAGTTTTTACAGCTATTTAAAAAAAATCGTGAGAAATAAAAAAAATCAAAATCGCGCTTACGACCTTCTGCTTTTAACTACCAATATTTTTTGTCGATTTATTTCAAATGGTCGTTCTTCCAATTTATCTTTGCGTTTTACTTTTTACAATTATTTGGAAAAATCATTAAAAAACCTGAAAAAAATGTCGCTTACGACGTTTTGCCTTTACGTTGTTTTTTATTTTTCCTTAAAAATTGTAATGAAAGAACGACGTATCCGCCCAACTTACGACCTTTTGCACTTACATTTTTCGATTTGGTAATTTCAATTGATCTATACGTTTTGACCGTTTTCAGAGCGAACGGCGTGAAAAAAAAAATATATATACGACCTTTTGCCACCAAAATCGCGTTTTTGGAGCTTACGACCTTATGCCATTAGACACGCGATATTTAAGGATGTATGGGCCATACAATCTCAACCAAAAGTGAGTCTCGTCGTTAATATTGAGTACTTCGAGATGAGATAAAAATCGGAAAAAAATCAACCACAATCAAGATGTTTCAATCATTTTCAATAGTAATAATGTGCAAAGGTTATCAAGAAATTGTTTAAAAAAATCATTGTTTAACAAATTTCCTGGTGAAGTTATTTTTTTTTCATGTCAAATGAATTCGTTAATCTTTCCGAATACACATGAATTTTTTCCGAATTTTGTCACTGTTTTTAAATTTCCGTTTTCGATTTCGAAAAATAGAGAAAAAAAATCTGAATTTTGGATATGTTATTGTGGAAACGATGTAGATTACAATTCCGAAGTTTCCGGAGCGTGGAACTAATGGTTTTGTAAATACAGCCTTTAGAAATTTCCGAAAACGGAAATTTGAAAAAAGTGACAAAATTCTGAAAGAATTCACGTGTATTCTGAAAGATTAACGAATTCATTTGACATTAAAAAAAATTAAGTCACCAGGAAATTTGTTAAACAATGATTTTTTTAAACAATTTTTTGATAACTTTTGGGCATTATTATTATTGAAAATGAATACTCTTATCATCTTGATTGCGGTTGATTTTTTTTCCGATTTTTATCTCATCTCGAAGTGCTCAATATTGACGACGAGACTCACTTTTGATTGTATGGCCAGTACATCCTTAACAGCACACTTAACATTTTGTAGCACGTATGTTCTGCAGGTGGTAAGATTCATCGAATCGTTAAAAATAAAAACTATGCGTACGTCATCACGGTATGGATAAAATGTGTTTTTTGAACGTTATGCTCTTTGTTTGGAACCATTTTATTCTCTACATTTTATGCTACACGGAATGTTCAAACCATTTTCAACATGTCAGGTTCCACTCGATTCGTCAAGTATTGCCATGGTATCCTGATTTTTGTTTCAGAAGTCGACCCAGACGAGCGTACCAGAATCAACAGTAAGTTAAACATACAGAGATTTTCGATAATGACAGATATTCACTTGTTGTTCGAATTTAGCTCAAGCGAGTCGAGCACCGCGGAATGACGACTTAATCACTGTCCTCTTTACTTAAATTTCAGATGCCGCGAGAGGTGTCAACATCGAACTGCATACATTTGTCAGAGATATGTCCGCCAGTAAGTTCAAAACAATGTCACCCAATGAAGATATTCAAGTCATAGCTACTAAGACATGCGTCAAATATTGACAAAGTACAATCGTGTGATGACGTACTTATTTTATTTTCAGATAGCGAATTGCGGCTGACCGCCGCAGACGCTGGTAAGTGATAAGTGGATACACTTACCTGACCAATTTATACGTCTACCAAAACGCTCGAATTATCTTTGTCTCCGTATTCTGGAGAATCATTCCGTTTGATATTCAGGACCTCTCTATTTCTACTTCAGCTACTTTGAAGAGAGCCGGAACCTATTTCGAAAGAGCTGTAGCTTCCATCCTAAGTGGTAACGGGGGTGAGTTGAAGACGACTTTTACCCTTTGAAAATGTTTTTGTGATCTACTGTTCGCTTCACATATCAGGGTGAAGTCAAGAAATTGTTTTAATTGACCGAGATTTTCTGTTTTGATTCTTCATATTTTATTCTTTTTTTCACTTATTGCCATTATATCATGCGTCAATTGGTGAATTTCCACTCTGTCATGATAAGCCTATTTTATTTTCAGGATCCAAAGCAGAAGTTGCTGACGGATTCAAGCGTAAGTGACACTCATTCGAAAAATACATCAAGCCTACCTTGATTTTCATCCAGCTGTTGTTAGAACTGAGTGAGAGCCGAATACGACTTGATCATAACCTCTGTATTCCAATTTCAGGTATTTTCACCCCTGCATTAAGAGACATAATAAGAGACGATTTGCAAAGAACTGGACAGGCGACCAGACGTGAGTTGAAGACGATTGTGCCCATCTAGAATATCGCGCCTCAATTAACACTTGAAAATTGTCTAAATTATTGAACTATCTTTTAATTTCCAGCTATCCAGGGTCAGACCAGAGGTCTTGTGATCACAGGTATTGAGTTATTAGACTCAATCTACCCCCGAGTCGGAAAGATTTTGAATGACGCTACCGCAGCTGCCCGTAGTAAGTTGGAAACAATCGTACCATTAGAAATATAATTGTCATACTGAGATCTATCGTTTGCTACAAACCAAATTCCAACGAGGCTTTCATAAATTGATCTATTTCCTTAGCCTCCAGTTAGGCAAACGTATTTGATACTCAACATTCGATCCCTGATTTCAATTGTACCACCAGTTTAGTACTGCTAAACTACGATCCTGAATATTTTGACTTTTTATATTATTTCCAACATCAACTAAAATATGATGATTTCTTAAATTATACTTTCAATGTGTTCTGGTAATTGTCATTGAATCGTAATTTCACTTTCTCAGAAAGCCCTCCACGATCATAAATCCCATGCCAGTCCAGCTGAACTGAAGCAGCGGAAGAGACTATTGGTGAGGGTCATCGACAGTATCACCTGATACGAAGAAGCTGAATATATTTATTCACTAATTTTGGTGAATCTATTCGCAGGCCACGTCTTAGCAGCTATCGCGGAGCGGAATATTCGGAACCGCTTGTGCTAATCTGAAGAACTTTTTGTGGAAGAACGTAAATCATCTGCTGGACGAGAGACTACCCCTTTCTTCCAGCACGTCTTCCAATTGCTTACTGAATATGTATATATCAGTGAGAATAATGTAAAGCTGCATAAGATTGTATTAATTCGCTGTATCGTATAAATTTTCCATTTTCCAACACAGATTCCGAATACGAAACAATAAAGACATTCAGAGGCCCTTATAAAAACGATTACTTTTTCCTTCTGAGTCACGTGACATGTGAAAAGGTTTTTTTATTTGCAACACCTGCATGAAAAGTTTGAATCCATTCGGACCGCTAAACCGATTTGGATGAAATTTGCAAGGCATCCCGTTCTTATTCCGAGGCTTATTCCGAGGCTGTGCCAATAAAGTTTTCAAACGTCGCTCGCTGACCATGTTCAAGTACAAAATACCGTGAGGAATATTACGATACAGGTAATTAGTCACTGATTATCCGAAAATAGTGATTCAATAACCGAAAGACGTTCGGAATGATATCCAAACGAGAAGAGTCGGTGCCTCCCCCGTGCACCCCTTCCATGGTTAAAGACATGAATGATTTTTCCGCTCAAAATTAGGTCACCTTATGGCATCAACGGGCCTTCGCTAATCTTCAGTCACTTGGTATCTAGATATGGTATAGAGGACATTTCAATGACGGGATTCGTTTACCCCGATTGTCGAGTCTGATTCATATTGTATTGAGCATTAAGAATAACCTTTCCGAATATCGTATAGAGAAATTTCTCAAGGCGGCCTAGAAAATGAGAAAAGTCATATTAGAAGATGGAAAATAATTACTTGTCAGGTCCTATTTCAGTTTATCGATCACTGCGAGGCCGCATATATATGATGCGATCATATATGATGCGATATTCAATTTAACGACATAAATTTGTTTCAAACATCGAACTACAACTTCAATCTGTAGCGCGGTTCGATCTATTGTCTAGTGGTGGAGATACGGACACTGTGACAACTAACCCATGTGACGACTAGCCCCGGTCTCCCCTACCTTATTGATACAGTTGTGCATCGTGGACTACGACATGGTGGCCACGGTCAGGGAAAACCGGGAAATGTCAGGGAAAACAAAAATTGGTCAGGGAATCAGGGAAATGTGAGGGAATTTCTAACTTGGTCAGGGGAAAATTAAAAGAAATTGCTAACGTGACATAAATGGTTTGGCAAGGAAATTAAAAAAAAAATCATATATTTTTTTCCAACACTGTTGGATTTTTTAATCGATTTGCATCGAAATGAAGTCAAGAATTGTGGGTATTATCTTGTAGCACTAATTAAGACAATATTAGAATTTCGGGCAGGGAAAATTGATCAACCAGTCAGGGAAAGTCAGGGAAAAGTCAGGGAATTTTTTTCCCGAAAAAAGTGGTCACCATGTACGAATACCTAAATTCAAATATTATTTTGTTCAGAGGTGGATGCCTAATTGGCGTTCACATCATCTGAATTTCACAAAAATTCCTTGACGTTCATCGTTCTTTGTCACAATTTGTGCATTTTTTTTCACTTGCATTCCCTCAAAATCCGAAGAGAGATTTCAAGAATCCAGAAAATCAACCGAATGACGCACATTATCTTGAAAATCGGAAAAACTCATTTTCTTGGAAATGAAACTTCTTTTTCCAATAAATATTTCACACAATATGTGGGATGATATGACGCATAGGTTCTGTGAGTTTCATTGTTGCTGAAGCGTCGCTTCATACTGAAAAAATATATTTTATTCCATACATGAACAGAAAGGCCGATTTCGCTACCTATTTTGGGGGAAAGATAAATTGGAAAAATAACCGTTTCGAAAATTTATGAAAAAAAAATACTAAGATAAGAGCAGAAGGTCGTAAGCGCCATTTTTTTTATTTTTTTATGATTTTTCCAAATAGTTGTAAAAACCCGTGAAACGCAAAGAAAAATCGAAATCGAGAACGTTCCGAAAAATTTGATCAAAAAAATTCGTAGCTAAAAGCAGAAGGTCGTGAGCGCAATTTTTTATTTTTTCTATTTTTTATGATTTTTTCAAATAGCTGTAAAAACTCGTAAAACGCAAAGATAAATTGATAGAACGACCATTAAAAAAAAATTGATAAAAAATATTGGTAGTTAAGAGCAGAAGGTCGTGAGCGCCATTTCTTTTTTTTTTCTTTATTTGTCATGATTTTTGCAAGTAGTTATAAAAACTCGTGAAACGCAAAGAAAAATTGAAATCGACAACGTTTCGAAAATTCATAGGAAAAAAAAACCATGGTAAAAGCAGAAGGACGTAAGCGCCAATTAAAAAAAAAATAGGTGGTGACAACCTTCTGCTTTTAATTGACCCAATATTAAATTTCTACGTTTATGAACGAATCTTCGGCCTTTTATCCCAAATACGAAAAAAAAACAATGGCGCTTACGTCATCATGCCATTAGACACGCGATATATAATCACTATCTATGTCGTGTCCGATCCGGATGTGTCCGAAAGAAAATGTGTCCGATAATGCAGGTTTATTATTTTGTGTCCGTACGGTTGCCTGGCTCAGGCGCACCTATCCTACCGCATGGCGAGAAACTCTATATGTAACTGTATACGCTTCGACGCTCGTAATGTCGGTAAACTTTTTCCGCATGCTTATCACATGACTCTTACAGCCGTGTGACGTCCTCGCGGACATACACACAACGTCGTTTGCGTGTATTCAGCGTATCAGATTGCCCCCGCTCCTCAGTTTCGAGGAACTTCTGGTTTTCCTCGTTGCTCGCAGTCACTGCAAAACATCTAATTATCATCCGTGTACATAGTTGGTCAGTATCAGTATCAGTCTGACGTCACGGCAGTACCAGGAAAATCATACCGTACAAATACACGCGAAGAGATATTTTCGTGGTAGTTGTGTATCAACGGCGAATGGAGAGATGAATGAATCCAACTCCTTCACACCGGGAGACTCGGCGGTTTTGACTAGTCGTTTGAACCGTAAGAATCATTCATCGCGGGTCTTGGCGATAAAAAAAATAGTAGTCCACCGTTTATCGACGGTTTGTTGAAATTCCTCAGTGATAAGTGGTTATTCGTGCTAAGAGTTGTAAAATGGTACCTTTGGACGAAGACGCTGACTTGAGCGATTATCCAGTCGATTATCAAAACTTAGTCTATGAATTGAACAAAAATTCGGCATGGAAAATAGCCGCGACTTACATTGCGAAAAAAATCAAAATTCTAGGGTAAGCTTAAGCGATTTTATCATCATCGGTATATTGTGTGTAACGTTGCTCTCGATGGACCACCTGAGCAATAAGCTGTGCATGAACATTTCTACGTTCTATCTGAAACCTATTCTACAAATAAATCACAAGTGGGCCATATTATTGTTGATCTTGACCGAATCAGAAGAAACAATTCAATACTTTTTGCATTGGTCTATTCGTCGGGATAGACCACCCGATATCCTTCGAAGGACCAATTGAATAACCAATTAATGACTATTACATGAATTATAAATTCGTGATGTGTGAGTGAATATTTATTCACGGAGCAGTAAAAAAAGTTACGAAACCATATCTGCATGTAAATTACATCTATAGCGCATATGTGGACGTAAGATCAGGATTTCCCGGAATTTTTTTCGCGGTCCATCCATCAGAAATTTACCAAGCAAGATATATCTAATCTATACTACCCATCAAAAGCTTCACATTCGTGAATAATATAGTTACAATCAAATAAATGGTCAATTGCAAATTTACGAAGAATATAAGATCAAGGACGTTAAATTTCGACATCGTGTTCGATTTCAGCACATTGAACGTATCAATATGGCTGTTTTTATCATGAGCTCATATTTTCCACTAGTACACTCGATTCGAACCGAAATCAGCGATATTTAATAGCGTATCAGCAAGATATTTAGACACTGGTCCAAAGGTCGCGCTGGTCCATCGATAGCAACCTTACATCAATCGTAAGAAAAACACACACACAGCAATTTTAATTTTATTCGTTATTGCCCTGCATATAGAAATCCGTGGTTATGCCAGTTAGAACAAGCGGGAAATTTTTCGAAATCACCGGGCGATCTATTGCTGATCAAGTTAAGAAGATTAGATCTGTGCAGGGTGGGAATATTGTGCAAAATATTCCAAGCATGCGAACTTTCTGATGCTTTGTACATCGTTTACGGTTCAGGTAATGAAAATCTGTATAATTTCGTTATATACTATGAGGAAAAAGATTACATTAAAAAATCACAACAGTGCCTATGGACATCGATGAACATCTTTACTGTAGCGGAAGTGCAAAAACATCGAACGAAGTTGCCTTCGGAGAGACATTCAATCTGACTTGTAAAGCCAGCGGACTTCCTCCGCCCAGGTATCAATGGTTTCACGGAAACTTTGAAATGCCTCATGAAACATCCAGCACTCTGAGTCTTTTGATAACCAGGTGATTTTAGACTTCGGTTAATTTTTGCTTCGAGAAGTACGTCGTTTTTTCGTCACACTCAATGACACGAATACCGAATTACAGTCCCGATCAGGAGGGTGAATATCAATGCAGAGTGAGTCAATACGATCGGGACGAAGTTCTTGTCAGTGAAGAATTTTCAAGATGTGCTCCTCTGAGGATAAAACCCACGGAGCCAGAGATTATAAAACAACCAGCTGCATTAGTCAGGGTTAAATTAGGCGAAGTATTGAGCCTCACTTGCAAAGCTGAATCTCATCCGATTCCGGAATATCAGTGGTACAAAGACGACAAGTTGTTGCCTGGGCAGGACTCTGAAACTCTTCGGGTAAGCTGAGCAGATATTCAGAACAAGACGATTACAGTTTTCCTTGTTTAATTCTATTTAAAATTCTGTGTATGAAGTTTTCTTTAAGAATGATTGTGTCATGGTTGACATCGTGAGCCTGTTGTAGATTTGCCTTTCCAAAAAACTTGCATAACCGAAATTCTAAGAACGGTGAGATGTTTCAGATAAGAGAATTCAAGCTAGAGAACAAGGGCAGGTACTATTGCATCGTGTCTAATCTCGTAAGAATAAAATCATCTGAAAGCGAAGTAACGGTGAGTGGTGATAAAATTGTTGAATAACTAGCTTGAGGATTGTAGTGGTGTCAAGGTGATCCGAATCATTGAATTCCGAACAGGTGGATTACCCGCGACAAACAGCGAAGGCTAAAATCGCCTTACTGATTGCTAATAACGAGTACGAGAACTGGGCTCCGGTACCAAAAGCCGAAGACGACGCAGTCTCCCTCGCCCGGGTCTTGAATAGTATCGGCTTTCAAGTTCGATGCTTGAGGAATTTGACCCTAGTTGCAATGAGGACCGAGATAGTAAAATTTGGCAGAATGTTAGACGAAGGCGTCTACGGTAATGAGTTACTCTCTAAAATCTCGTCCTCAATTCCCTGATACATCCTCATTACTATACATAAAGTTCGCGATCATTACAGGCCTTGTCTACTTCGGTGGACACGGCTTCGAACACCATGAACGTTACATGATGCCAATTGACGCTCCTGGCTTCGAGGAAAGCGGATACGACGACAATATTTCTGAAGACGAATTAGTGTTCCATCTTCAGCAAAAGAAGTCCGCTGCTCTGAGTATCATTCTGGACATGTGTCAGTGGAGACCCACAGCGTAAGGACAGCCCTTTTAAATATCTGCAATGGGCAGGAATTAGAACGCTTTGAATACACTCGTATTGTTTGACAATTTTAAGGGATGAGATGCCGAAACTTTACAAAAGTCGCGTGCCTAACCCGTACCCACGGAAACCAGATCCTCCCACAGTCGCTCACTCCACGTGTCCTGGAGGCTTCAGTAATGATCCAGTGATAGGGAAAAATGGAGTCTACATGTCTCACGTACTGAAACACATTTCTAGTGACAAACCAATCGAGGAAGTATTCAGGATAATTGGAGAATGTTAGTACAAAGCGATTATCCTCGTTCGGTCATTTTCCTGGTCAGTATTTCATCGCCTTCAATCTTCATTACAGCTGTCGGAGAATCGGCGAACTGTAAAACCAAAGATCAGAAACCAATGGTAACAAACTGCCCGAGAATACCGTACAGATATCTAACAGACGCTGTAGCGAGTGGAGGTATAAAATACGACGCATTATTCTTGCGTGGAATTATTCGAAAAATCACTGATCGCTCCTCGTTTCAGGAATTCCGAAAGAACTTGTTTCGACTTTGGACGAATTCGTGAACTTTAGACCGCGCACTGCTAACATCGAGTGGAACGTTGTCTATATGGCGAACGATCAGCCGTTTCCGGGGTACAAATTACCGTGCAGAGTTATATTCGAGCCTTTGAAGAATCCCTTCGTGAACGACATTCTGTTAACTGTGCCAGATGTGGATGATTGGGAAGTCGAATTTATCAAACCACCGCACGCACAAGTTAAAATTGTGCCAATCAATCATGGAAAATGTTACATATTCAACCGTCTTCGAAGAGTGCCTCCTGACCCGTCTCAGGTATACCGAAAATTGTATTCACTGAGAAAAGAGTTTTTTTATACCAAATGAACGCATTTATTTGAAAATTTCGCGAAATATTCGTTAGCTGTTAAAGAATATCTTAACATGAAGTAAATATACATGTTGTTTTAACTACTGTGGAAATTCCGTAGTATTCGCAATAAATAAAGCATTCGGTTGAGACAAAAAGCACACCATGTCTTCTCAAATACAGATTTATTAACAGTTAACAAATCTTACATGAGGGTTTGAGATTTGATGTAATTCGTGCGTAGTAGTCTGTACGCTTGCCGCTAGAGGTGAGAGCGGCGCTGAATACTCTAGCTACAGTCTCGCGAGTAAAAGCGCGCCAGTCATAATACATTCACCGACGTGAGGCGCATCATTCTAAGCTCGAGGCGAACCCGTTCCTGGGCATTGTTTGAGCAGCATATTTTAGGCATGCACTATCTTTTTCGGTGGAAATAGTGAAGACATTATTCCAACAGTCACTTATCACGTTAAAAAAAAATTGGGACATGACTTCTTAGTCAATACCTGATTGGTCTAAAAAAACATCACCATTCGTGGATAACTGCACTGATAGAAAAGCACAATTTATTAACTATTCGTAGTTGAACTTCATGATCGTTCTGCTGAAACAACAGGTGCGGTTTGAAGAGAAATACAAGATTTCTTAACTATTAAGAAATCCTCATTTCACTATCGTGTTTGATCGTCTGATATAACTGGACGCGAATTTTAAGGAAATTGATGATTCGTTAACTATTAAGAAATCTTTATTTGAGACAAAGAAAACACTCAAATGAATGATTTCTTAGCTATGACTAAATGTATATTTGCTCATATACGAATATACGATTCGTTAACTGTTAACGAACTTTGTTAACAACAACAAAACTCTTTAATTCATTGAGAATCTGATCATGTTTTTTTTTTGCAAACATACGGCGTGAAAACTACACTCGGAATATATTTTCAATTTTCCGTTTCCCTGTGGAAGACTAACGATTTTTCTCGTTTCTCTTTTACCTCTAGGGGTTGGTTTATCTACGAATGACGAAACACAAAGGAACCAAAGATCAGTTACAAGTAAGAGCAGGACTTCCGTACCTAGAGTTTGTCCCCCAGACACTGAAACATTTATGGCTGGCGAAAGATTATCAAATAATACGCGACGACATAGCAAAGCATCAAAGAAAGGGAGGCGATAAGAGCCAGGGAAATAGGGAAATTGTCACACAGAGAGATGGAAGAAATAGATGAAGAACTAGTGGTAGCATCGGAGGAGGCATAATTGAGGAAAGGATGGGGAGAACCTGGGTGAAGAAGAGAGAAACAAGATACTGGCTGAAGGAAGAGGAGAGAATGTGGACATCAATCGATTTTTTTTCCACATAAAAACGGAGACTTGTGAATAAATTGTTCAATTTAGGAAATATATATTAACGTACTTTATTGATAATTATATACGTATATTTTTTTCCTTTCATTCAAATATACGGATATAAAAGAGAAATCAAGATGGACGATATACTAGATTTTAATAGATCATTGTGTATGTGTTTTTTTTTTTTATTATATTGAGAGATTTATTTAGTTTAATTTAATTTGATGACAAGGTAGAATGTCGAAATTTATCCATGGGTTCATATAGTATATGTAGTGTAAAAAAATAAAATAGGGATGAACAACGTCAATAAATTATGAGTTATACATAGCTATAATGTAAATGCTGTTAATATAGTTTACGCGTAATCCAATACTTATTACATGTGAAAAATGATTTTTCGAGTTAAAACGCGATCTATAGATAATAGGTTTTATAATACAATTACGTAATAAAATAATTATCATTCTAAACGACATTGCGCACGAGTATAATGATAATTAAATGTATAATATGAATAATCGACGAAACAAATTGAACACGCTCTCATCGTCAATTCAACTTATAATATTCATTCAAAATTTAATTAGTGTATATATAATGTGTATCATGTATAAGTTATTATATTTTTGTATTCTTATTTGAGACCTTGGCAAAATGGGTCGTCACCAAACGTATATTTAATTATCATTATTAATAATTAATAAACTGAAACCAAGAACGGTACATATCACAAATTTTTTCTTTTTTTTTTCTCAACCTTTTCTATAGCTTTGTTTGAGAGATCACGTGATAATCATCCTGGGAAACGAAACCTAATTCATATTCATTTATTATTGTTATAGGTTTTTAATGCTAATTTATAATTTACATCATTTCGTTACTATCATAATTATTATTATTATTATTATTATTATTATTGTAACGTTCAATTGTTATGTTACACAGTTGCGAAAAGACTGCAGCCGCACTTCGATCTGTGAAGAACATAACTCGAAAAAAAACGAATTACAATTGTCAAAATGCGGCAAACTTATATTTTACGTGTTCTTATTAGAAAAAGTAAGGAGAAAACAGTCTATCCTGTCTAAGAGGCGTGAATGTGGAAAAGAAATAGTGGAATATTGTACAACCTTCAAAGCTATTAGGAATGATTAAAAGATCATTGTATCAGATTTGATAAACTGAGAATTAGATCAATTATTGCAACACAGTCATAAGTAATTCTTTGTTATAGTTGACAAAATTTAGCAAAAATTGATGTGAGTAATCGTGATCGCAATTACTTTTCCTTACTTAGGGGTACGAATTGTTATAAATGCGTTACGAAAAATTCTTGAGACGTGAATCAACTGCTGAAACAAATTACTCGGCTTCTGAGACGGTGCAGAGTATTTTCAAAGTTCCCTGATAACGACATGAAATTGATGTGAGAGTGTTGCAAATTTTTTTCAAATAATTTTTACATTTCTTGTACATCAAATAACAAATTTCGTATACGGTGTATCAATGTAGAAGAAATTAAATTTCATAATCAACGTCGAATGGAGATATTAAAAATGGGATTAATCGAAGATTCAATAGTTTATTTTTCATAAACATTTATTTCCAAATAACATGATTCGTAGTTTCAGAGCACATAGAACCCGACCAGGCAAAATTATTTTAATATAAAATAAAAATTGAAAAAAGAAAACAGATTATAATGGAATTTTTATCGAGCCTGTTAAATTAAAAAAAAAAAATATATGTATATATAGTAATATTAATAGTTCTTCGGATGTGTGTTGAGGTGTATAGTATATGTATAATTGTACGAAAAAAAGAATAGTGAATACTGTTACTTATTCCTTCGAACGCTATTTACAATTTGTGTGTTTGTGGTTTTCTTTTTTCTGTGTGTGTTATTTCGATTTTTTTCATCAAATTTTTCTTTTTTTGTTATTTGTTATGTTAATAATAATAATCATACGTAATATAATCACTAACTAATATTCAGCTATTTTAATTATTTTTTATTGTATTTTTAATTTTTATTTATTTTTATTTATTTTTATATAGTATTTATAGTATTTAATTACTATTTATTATTATACATAGTAAGTTTATGGATCTCTCTCTCTCTCTCTTTCTCATCCTCGTCAAATTTCACCATAGGACAGAGAATATACGAAGAGATTTTTTTTTCTTTTTTTTTCCTTCAATAACAAGTGAATAATATTTAATGTATGGAAAAAATGACGTATAGCTTACATTTTATTAACTGGGATTTTTAATTTGGAACCGAATTTGATAGATTTCTCGCCTTTATCTTAGCTTAGTTAATCCTGAAATTTTTTATACCTAGAAAAAGAATCGGTCGATTTCTTACAACTTTTACCACAACAATTAATTTTTTGATCACACTATTCAGAAATTCTCGTGAAACGAACGACAATCAAGGAGCCTCCAAATATGTTATTTATACCTTTGTGATTACAGATTAAATTTCTTGTGACAACCCGACTTTAGTTACATTCAATTTTTCTCTCACAGGCAAACAACGCGAAATAATGAATGAATAAAATGAAATGAAAGTTTGGACTAGTTAACGTTTCTCCCTCCAAGATTTCTGTACTTTCTGATCGTGGCCACAGTATTAAATTCAATTTTTTTTAAATGAAATTTCAACCAAATAAAAATCAATTCACGTTACGTACCACAGGCATGAAAAATATACAATCAGAATAACAAGAAAAACTATATAACAATTCTTTTTTCTTCTTTATTCCTAGTACTATAAATATCTTTGTCTAAAGAAAAAGAAAAATGAATTTCTTATGAAATGCAATGAAGAAGTCTATTATTCAAACACCTTCTTTTATCTCGTACATGCACAATGGTTTTTTTTTTTTTACGAATATACATACGCGTAATATAGTGTGTAGTCGAGTTTAAGAATCGGTTGTAATTTTTTCATGTAAGATATTAGTAAGCGGCTTAATATTAGATGCCGAGAAAATTTCATTAAGTTATTATAGTATTACCAAATATCGAATTCGTATAATTTTTTTTCTTCTTTTTCTGTATGTTGTAAGAAATTCGCAAGAAATCACCCTTTGAAATCCCTTCAATTAATCAACGATATAATGATAAGTCGAACGATTGAACACTGACATTATTTCAAATGGAAAATACTCTGCTCAACAAACAAACGAAAAAAAACCCATAGGATATAAACTGACGACTTTCAAAATTTATATGTACAAAATAAATCACATTCTAGTTTCAATAAAGAAAGAAAATATATATATATATATATATATGCATAAAAGCAATCAATTGTCCAGATAAATCTATTTAAAATAATTAAAAATGGCAAAATTAGAAAAAAATAAAAAAAAAAAAATTCGGAACAAAAAAAAAAAAAAAAAAAAAAAAAAAAGTTATCGATTGAAATTCATCAGAAAACCGACTCAAAGATCCTATGACGTTTTTTTTTGTTTTTTTTTTTATCGGACAGAGATTTCCAATCTAATAATGTTTTTGTTATAAACTAATAATAATGATGATGATAATGATAATAATAATAATCAATAATAATATAACTAGGTATTCTTCATACGCCGATGGCCTATCCGTTAAGAATGTGGTAGATCTATAGTATGGCTCTCGTTGCCAAATATTAAACGTAATCTTTTCATCGGAGGTGGTGGAGGGTTCAGATTGATATCTCGTTTTTTATGCCGCCTTTCTCTGTCCCTTGTTTTGTGTTTCTTGCGGCGTCTGCCCTCCTCCACACCTTCGACTCTCAAAACCTCGTATTCCGGTTCGTAACTGTCCTCGCTGAGACTCGTACCGGACTCTATTACGTCGTCCAAAACTGGAGAGCGTTTCATACGCAACGTCAGCTTCAATCTTCCTCCCGTTCGCTCCGGAGTCGCGGGACACACCTGGCAGTTTGAATTACTCATCGACCACTGACAATCCACCGATTTTCTCGTGCTCTTGTTGTCCTCCGTCGCAAGCCTGAAATTATTCACATTTGGAGAAAAACTTCCATCGTCAATAAAAAAAAAAAACAGCAGCCAATTCTCTCACCTGCCGTTGCTTCCCCCGGGATTCCCAGAATGTTTCTGCGAACTCTTGCCCTCCCAGTTTGCAGAGGTTTCCAAGTTTGTGCTGCGAGGCCAAGGCTCCTCCGGTACTAGCGCAGGGGGTTGAAGTTGGCTGAATTCTTCGTTATTCCTCGGCAACTGCAATCGAGACTCTGGACTCGTCGACTGTCTCTCGTTATGTCTGCTCCGCCTTATAACCGACGGCTCTATGTCTTCCAAGTTACTTTCTTTCTCATTGAATTCGTATATGTCGCCCTGAATTCCCGAGTCATCGTCCACAGCTCCGTCAACTGCGACCGACGGCGCTGCCGTCCGTTTGTGACCCCTTCGCTGGCTTCTCGTCAATCTACCGTTGGTTTTAACGCCTTTGATCTTGTTCCTGGTCACGGTTACAGGCTGCTGTCCGCTGTCCGGTGAATCCCCCTCGACTCCAGACTCGACGGACGGTTCCGTGAGACGTTTGTGATTCCTACGAGACCTGAGGCTTATTTCCGAGGTCTGGGACTTTCTCTGCTGAGACAATCTCTTTATCGTTATGTTTCTGCGATCCTCAGACTTTCTGAGATTCATGCTGTGAGAGTTATCCGCCGTATCTTCTTCTTTGCGCAGATAATTTTCGTCTGTATCGTCATTCTTACGTTCGTACGAATTGTCGTCGGAGTAGAGATCTTTTTCTGCAAATAATTCGCGAGAATCGTGTTTCTGCTTTCGGGTTTCGTAAAGACTTTCGTGATGTCGTCTCAGATTCGGAGCGTGCAACGTTTTGTCGGAAATCATTCCGTTCTGCTTCATCATCGACGAATCGTTTCTCCGGTCGTTGATAATCCCGTGATTTTTACCACCGCTGGACGACACGATTCCCATGGAATTTTCATTCGCCATGTTCATTCTGTTGAACTTTTCCTCTTGGAGATGGTGATACTTTGTCTGAGCTCTGTCCGATTCTTCGCTGTTCGATTCGCTTATCTCCCGAGATACGGAACTTGACCGACTCGTTTCGCTCGAATTTTCGTTCCGCTGACTGTCCAAAGTCGCCTGAGATCTACCGTCGACTACGTTGTAATTATTCTTCGAATCTTCGGACGCAATTTTATGCGCCATTAAAGCGTCTCTTACATCATCGTTATTCTGTATTCCGATGAATTGTTCGAGTCTTTCCTTGTCTTCGTCCCGTTCCTCGATCTCGGACTGCATTTCCTCGCAGAAATCGACCTTAATTTCTGTTTCTGTTGAAAATTCGTGATTCCTGGCCTTGACATCGTTCTCAAAATCTGAATTTGTGCCTTCTTCTTTATCGTCATCGGCTTCCGGGCTGTTTAAATTTTGTAGACAATTGTTCAACGAGTTTTCGCACTGTTGACGTCCCTCGAAACAAATTTTCTTACGACCAATCCCGTAGGATTCCCCATCCCGGGATTTATCTTGACTGTTTTTGTCAACAGAATCTCTCGATCTATCGAATGCGTGCAATCTCAACAATCTACTCTGGAAATTTTTATTCAGAATATTCGAAGCCCCGATATCATCGACTTCGTGATCTTTGCCGGAATGGAGCCTCTGAATACTGTTTGAATTTTCGCTGAACATATCCTTCCTCAAAGACGCTACTTCCGAATGATCCTTCAGCCTGCAAAGCACGCTCACGTTTCCAACGATAGATGTTCCGTCGGACTCGCTCTTGCAATGGCTCAGCTCGTTCTCCTCGGGACTGTTCGTCGTCGAACTGCTCGACCTCGAGGATCTGTCGTCCTCACTGGCCCTGGTCCTCTTCGTCTCCGTCCGCTTTTGGAGCCTGTAAGGCATGCGTGCATGTTCGATTCTATTGACGAGTAACACAGGTTCCACACTTCAATAATTCAACGTTTTACTCAATAATTAATTAAACTCCATTAGTTCACCGATTTTCGATTTCAAAGAATTATTTACAAACGTGAATGAAGTTCGATTTTCATGCTTAAAAAAATATAAAGTAACTTTGGGATTAGAGCGATATTTTTTTTTAGATGTTTAAGAAAATCTTACAAGCTGTCGAAAAATTGATAAAAATCTAGGATAAGAGCCCGAATTCACTGAAAATTTTCGATTTTTCAGATTTTCAAATGCAAATTAAAATATCAGGTAGTATTAGTAGCGCAAATTTTTTCCAATCCAGGAATTTGCAGTCCAACGTCTTTTTCAGTCGATAATAATCATTTTTTTCTCATTAAAATATCGGATGAATGAAATGAAAGTGATAATCAACGAAAGGAACAGTTTTGACGACTTGTTTTTCTGATAAATCTATAAAATTCTGATAAACGTGACTCGATGTGAATCATTCAGCGGTGATGAGGTACGAAGCAGCTTAAAAATAGTTAGAATAATTCGGTACAAGAATGCTCATTGTTCAAACTGAAATTTGTGTCTTGCAAAAAGTCGATTTTTTTTTGTCTAAAATCACGAAAAATCAAAGTGATCCCAAAATCCTCGAATCAATTGGTAGAATTAATCATATGGGATAGAAAAAAAATCTACTTTTTAGAAGAATCTTAATGAATACAAAAATTCATAGTATTAGTATTCTCAAAAATTATACTCACCGTTTTACCTTACAACGAAAATTATAATAAAAAAAACCTTGAAGTCGCGGATTCGCTAAGAAAAACATAGAAAAACCCGAATAATAAACCGAGTTGCGTACCTGGAGGCTCTCAGGCTCTGATTATTTTTATTGTTGTTATTGTTGCTCTCCGTTCTCGTAATTGATTGTGATTTATTCCTGAGATTTCGTGTGTTTGTGAGATTGGAGGTATTATGTTGCCTGACTTGAGTACTCTCCCCGTTGTTTTTTGTGTTAACAGGCTGCTGGGCGATATCTGAGAATCTACATCCCTGCGCGATCAACAATTCCGCGTCGTATTTAGTCAGTCCCTTACGCCGTAGCTCCTTCATGCTAAGAGACAACGGAGCAACAGCCGCGTTACCCACAAGCATAGAGTTCTTTTCCGCCAATGAATTTTCAACCTGCTGCTGCTGCTTGTTATTGTTACCGGACGGAGGCTGTTGTCTATGTTTCGTACGATTTATCCGATTGTCTGTTTCCCGCAGTCGATATCCTTGAGGAATGCATGACAAATAAATTCAATATCGTTAAAATGTTTGAAAAATATATATTCTGAAAAGGTATGCATAAGAATTGAGTTTCTTTCGTTCATTTTATGCATACCGATTCAAATATCGTTTAGAATGATCGAATATCAATACTTTTGCACGAATTACTCGAAGATAGTTCTTCGCCCTCTTTCTGACTAGCAAAAGCGCCAGTCCCGCGTCTTTCGCAAGTTTCACATTCGCAGTAACAGTTTGCGTCGCCAAAAAAATCCTCGCCGTAAAAACACGTTATCTCCTCCCCTATTTCTATGTCACGTAATACTTTCACGCAGGCGGTGTCTCGTCCGGTTGCAACAAACTAAAAAACAAAATATAGATAGAATGAATATCGATACTTTGTTAAAAAATAGATGATTAACAGTTTCTTTTTAGTATTGCTCCGCGTCCTCGACTCTCCGTCTCCACATTACCTTACAATTTGCTCGACAATCGTGATTGATATAAGCTGCTGGACCAAGCCAAAGCTGAGCACAATTTTTTCGGCAGCTAAACATTACGGAGAAGTCATTTTTTCCGGGGTGCAACAAAGCCGCTTCTTCCTGTAAATTTTATTACACATCGTCAGAGATAAATGATAATCAAAGTCTCCGATGAGCTTCGAAGATCTTCTCTTTTGTTATCTATTGAGTCGAATGAAGAAAAGGTGTCGCAACCTTTTCACTGAGCTCTGCTATACACCCAACGAGACAAGAGATCTTCTCATGCTTCGGCCATCGACGCGTAGCGCATATTTTCGCACCCTTTTGTCCCTCGAGCGAATACCTGTAACAGGGCTCTATCGCGAATCCTGAGTTTTTGTCGAATACTCTCAAATATCGGTAAATCTGAAAATCATTTATAATCAATGATGAGTGATGAGTGAGGAGTTGAGGCGGTGGATCAAAACATTAGAAATATTGTTCTGAGGTAATTAATATTATCATTTTCTTTTTCAAAAGAAAAAGAAACTGTTGAAATGTGAGAATCTGGCTCATTTGAGACAGTAAAAAAAACATGAGATCCAAAGTCCAGATTTCGATTCAACGTTTCTATTGAATCAGGGATTGATTTACCATCCATGGTTCACTTCATTTGTAGACCAATTAGAAAATAGGTGATAGAATAAACTATCGTCGTTAAATATGAGAGTGCATTTTTCTGACTAAGACGATACCTGATTGCAAAAAATTGCAAACTCTTAATTGATACTTTCAGACAAATCGGAGCTACTATTTTCCAATTGTGGACCTTTTGGATAATCCTAATTAAAGTTTTCGATTTTTTTGTTCATGTAAAGAGTTTGAAATTATTCAAATGTGTTCTGAACTTGAAAAAAAAACCTCTGTTTCCAGAATTTCTTATCACCCTTTTCCGAAGATTTAAGAAAATGGCCCAAGAACGATGAGAAAAAAAATCAAGAAAAAAGAAACAGGTTCTTCCAGAAGATCCGACGTTCGTGTAGAATACTCACATGTTTTTCCAAGTTAATCTGTTGTTGTTTAGACTTAGTATGAGGTAATCTTGCGCCCCAGTCTCCGCCCATTAATTTCTTGTACGCTTTCTCATAATTTTGTGTCTGAGTAAATTCTGTGATTATTTTACGCAGTTCGTCCTTGTTCGCCTTCAGCGGTCTGTACCTGCGATGTATTAAGAAGAAAAAAAACCGTGAAACTCAAGAAAGATCGACTCCGAAATCATCCCCATAAATAATTAATACTCTACCTTATGTTCATTTTGTGCGTGGTGAATCCCAAGTACGGATCGAGCACCAGAGAAGTAGCGAGGTCGTCGTTGTCCGAGAGTTCCTTAGGAGTCATGCCGCCGCCTCCGCCGCTTCCTCCGTTCGGCTGCATCTTGTTTCCGACCCCCAATCTCCTCTCCTGCTTTCTCGCTACACCTGCTGAGCCCTGAACTGACAAACAATCCACCACCATTCTGCGCGTATTTCTCTCACTGAAAGAAAAATAAGTATATATCAATGAAATTTTACTCAAACAAGGAGTCTCAGTTTCTTCTCCGAGAGAAGAGAATATTCGCAGAGATCGGAGGCTCAATGAGAAAAAAAGTGCAGAGATTCTGTCCAAGATAAGAGAATAATTTGTTGTCTGGCATCGTGAAAGAATATAAAAAACGATTTATAGTAATGATATTGTGACCAGAGATGAATTCTCACAT
Source organism: Euura saliciscinereae (assembly GCA_018420115.1). NCBI lineage: Eukaryota > Metazoa > Arthropoda > Insecta > Hymenoptera > Tenthredinidae > Euura > Euura saliciscinereae. The sequence continues at coordinate 35,333 of JAFFZH010015438.1, read as the reverse complement.
TATACCATCGTGAAAAGGGTTTGGGGGATAAAAAATGTGAATTAATTGTAACAATAATAGCAGCAGCTGTAAAAATGTAGTCAAATAAATGAATAAATTGACGCTGTTTTGTTTTTTTCTCTATCTCCTAATTTAAGGAAAAATAAAATACAAAGACACCTCGGGTACGGTGTGATAAATTTATATCGTAATTATAGCGCAGATTTTTTTGACGATTCTACGACATTGTTTAGAATTCGAATTATACGAGTGTTTTGGGTCTTCGAGTGGCATCGATTTTCTTTTTCTTTTTTCTTTTTGTTCTCTTTAATTATGATTTGTAATATTTTGACAATTTGACAAGAGGCTCCTGGCGACCATGCCCTAATGGCCGTAGACGAACCGAGTGCTGCTCGAAAATCCATTTATACATCAATTATGAATCCGGTTGTGATAGTTGCCCGGATGTTATGATATTATATAGATTATTGATGTATCAATTTTAGTATAATTACCGTAAAATACGTCTCCGTATAGCAGTTTTCTCGCATTTTAATAATATTATCCGATATTTCGCAGCGCAGAGAAGACGCGTTCGTAGCTATCATGGCAGGTTGACCGCGATACGCACTTTGTAAAATTGTACAATTTTATTATTTCAGAGTATGAATTGAGGCTGAGAGTAATGCCATATCACTACCGAATATTTTATCGATTTTTATAACGTTGATATATCGTCGATTTTTTATAATTATCGTATCTAATATCGCTCAAACTCTTGTTTTGGAACTATAATACATCGCGTATGCTTCCCGTACTTAACCGAAGTCTGCCGATCTAGGGATATTCCCAGGTTTACCAACTGATTCGACATTAACAAACTATCACTTCTTGCCGTATCCGCTACGCACACTATTCATCGATCTATCTACGATCCTCGATATCCAACAGCCCCCCCAAACTAATCTACCGAAATTTTCGCAAATCCTTTGTCCGTTGGAACAGAGCTCGATTATGTTTTACCTCAGGAATTTATAGTACTATCAATCAAATGGTGCTAGAACTGCGTTGCTATGGCAACCATTTTAGCGTTCTACAAATGTTACCTAGCAACGAACAATAGCGTCAAAATGAATGCGCGATTGGGTTTTTTTCTTGTTCTGATGAAAATTTCTATTTTATTCTATGAAAACAAAAAACTATATTATGGATAAAATCGAAAATTCCCTAGAAAATCGTAGAAATTATATCGTCACAGCAGAATACTTGAACGATTCATTGAACAGAAATATCACTATTCAGATACACCGTCGTAACGGTAGTTTAATTAGAACCTGCGACAAGCAGATCGAAAAATATGCATAAAGCCTTTTCAGATGCGTAAGATAATGAGTTGCATGCATATCGGAGGCTTCGCTATGCATATGCATTATATGATATTGTTGGACAAATCATAAATATGATAGACAACGAGGAGGACAGGATTTCATAAATTGATTCATTTTTTATTTTATTATTTTATTGAGATCGATGTGACGTAAACTCCTAGATATTTGAGAAGAATAAAATACGTAGACTTGATAGTATGTGCTACTATCACGTGTTCATGTATTACAGCGTTTGCTAGTACATCGATATCGTTTTTTTTCCCGAGTCCCGGGGAGTTGGTCTCCTATTTTGGACACGCCCCTTCGAAGATCCAACCTAAGTGAAGGAAACATCCAGAAATATCATTCCCGGATACGTCTTTAATCCCCGTTATGTCTCAATGCAAAGTCGAGATAAGCCCCGACGTATTCTACAAACACACGTGTTATCTTCATGCGTCACGTTGTGTACAGACAGTCAGACGAACCGTAGTCCGTGTTATTGCATCGTCGTGTGCAATTGATACACAGCGCCGAAGCCGCACTATCGAAACTTACAATAATAAAATAATTTTCAATCTTCAATAGTAGCGCAGACGGTGAAGTAGGCTCATAGCGTGCGCTAAGGTTATGTTAGGTTGATTCGATATCAGAGCCTCGTCCAGTGGTGGGATAGAGACGGGCGGATCGAGAGAGAGAGAGGTTACGCGATCGGCGCACGTGTTACGCGTGGGACAGTTAAACAAACTTTAAAAACGAGCGTTCGAGTTTTAAGTTAAACTTGATAGTTTATTTTAAAAGTGTGGAAAAAAAATGGCGCTTGAACAGGTAGACGGGCAGAGAGGCACCACGAAGAATCTAAAAAGCGGTATTATTGACTTTACCGCTGGATCCCTTGGTGAGAATTATATTCATGTAATAATTTTCAATGTTCTCCTTGTTGATGATATTATATACAGCTTATGTTGTGCAATAATCATAATAAATAACACCGGCATATCATTTTTCGTCATCTGTAACGCGATGTCACGATACGACCCATGAGCTTTGATCTGTCCCACAAAAATATATTTACTTTATATTTTCATTGAAAAAAAATGGTTTTAGAGGCTTCGAATTCTTCAATTTCTATCAGAAAAGAATTCTTCATTTTGGCATTTCTGTTCCTACGTATTTAACTTTATAAAACAGAGAAGAATAATTTAATATTGAATTTTTTTCAACCCTGAGAATTGAATAAACAAATGAGTGATGAACTACAACTGAATGGAATAATTTTTATTCTTAGGTGGAGTGGCTCTGGTTTATGTAGGTCAACCGCTGGACACTGTGAAGGTGAAGATGCAGACATTTCCCCAGCTGTACAAAGGCATGGTAGACTGTTTCATGCTGACGTTAAGACAGGACGGTATAGCAAGAGGATTATACGCCGGAACTCTGCCCGCAGTGGCTGCTAACGTAGCTGAAAATTCTGTCCTTTTTGCCGCTTACGGCCTCTGCCAAAAAGCAATAGCTAATTTATCTGGTGAGAAACAGTCGTTAATTTTCTCTTTGAATCCTGATAAACGAATGAAGAAAATTATTTAAATTTCCCGATTTCAGGTGTAAAGAAGGTGGAAGATTTGAGTTTGCTGGGTAACGCATGGGCCGGTTTCTTCGCCGCATTCTTTTCCTCCGTGTCTCTGTGTCCGACTGAATTGATCAAATGTCAATTACAAGCGATGAGAGAAGTTAGCTCGCAAAAAACAGCTCCAGGTGAACGTGTTGTATGTACGAGTATAGCTGGAGAATATACAAATGATAAAATTTACCACTCTACTACAGCTTGATATGGGTCAAGTCGAGTCAACGAATGATACCAATGACACTGAAAAACTCATGGTGCTTCACAAGGGCTAAACCACTCTTTAAATCCGGTGTACAACACTGTGTCAAGTCCCAGAAGTTCCAAGAAGTCCTCTGAAACCCCTTGGAATCCCTTGTAGTCTCTTCAAGTCCTTGAAGTCTCATGAAGTCTTTGAAGTCTGGTGTACACCATATTTCGGAGTGGCTAGCCCCTCTGTGCTTGACGATTTCACAGCCCTTTTGGGTCTGTTACCCGAAACTATTCCAGGTGGCAGCAGATGGCGGCGTCACTAACACATATGATTCAGTAATGTATTATCTGTGATAATGCGTGTGAACAAACTATTCCAGGTGGCAGCAGGGGACCTAGAACACACGCATTATCACAGATAATACATTACTGAATCATATGTGTTAGTGACGCCGCCATCTGCTGCCACCTGGAATAGTTTCGGGTAACAGACCCAAAAGGGCTCTGAAATCGTCAAGCACCGAGGGGCTAACCACTCCGAAACATGGTGTACACCAGACTTCGAAGACTTCATGAGACTTCAGGGACTTGAAGAGACTACAAGGGATTTCAGAGGACTTCTTGGAACTTCTGGGACTTGACGCACTGTTGTACGCCGGATTTAAAGAGTGGTTTAGCCCTTGTGAAGCCCCCTGATGCAACCTGAAGTAGTTTCGGGTAACAAACCCAAATCAGTGTTCCTAGTACTAATCATTGGTTTGACTGGATCCAATTTAGCCAATAAGTAGCAGAGTAAGATCGGCAGCTAATCTATATGTACGTGTTTCAGAATTTCATTGGACCATGGCAACTGACGAAGAATATTGTTCGCGCCGAAGGTGTTCAGGGATTATTTAGGGGTCTATTATCAACTATAGCTAGAGAGATGCCAGGATATTTCTTCTTTTTTGGGGGATACGAAACGGCGAGGCAAATGCTGGCTAAACCGGGACAAAATAAGGAAGATATCGGATGGATAAATACTATGATTGCTGGGGCAGCTGGTGGCACGATTTTTTGGCTCGTCGTGTTCCCAGCTGATGTTATTAAGAGTAGAATTCAGGTTCGGATACATGTGATATAAAAATTGTATTTTTACGCTAACGGAGTGATTTGCGTTTTACAATTCTTTTTTGCGCAGGTTCAAGACCTGAGAAAGCCGGCGTACGTTATATTCAAAGACGTAGTGAGAACTGAGGGTGTCAGTGCTCTGTACAACGGGTTGAAGCCAACGTTGATCAGAACAGTTCCGGCAACCTCGACGTTATTCTTAACGTATGAATATTCTAAAAAATTGATGCACAGATACCTTGACGATTGAAGGTACAAGAAGCGGGTGTTTGATAGCATGTAATTTTGAAATGAATTGAAAGGAGAGTAATTTTTTTTTAATCAACGTCGTAGTTGAAGTTCAAATATGTATAGTAGAGTTTATAAAATATTTTGTAAAGAGTCTAGTTTACGACAAGTCAACATAGTTTTTAGGTCAAATATTCCAAGTACATATGTACCTCATTTTTTTTTATTCAGAATTATTCATTCTCGACAATCTCACTGAATAGATCCCGTTTGGACACAAGCAGTAATGGACACAATTTTCTTCCGACACATTCAGATTGGACACACCGTGATTATAAATTTAATCGAACACGAGATAGATATTGATTATAGACGATCTGGCTTGAACGAGTATCGAATGGACACAATCTTTTTCTGACACAAACCAAATTGGACACAGATTATTTTCAAGTGCAACCAATTGGCATACATGTGCCTGTGAAAATAAATAATTCAGATATACAAATCTGTGTCCAATTTGGTACAAATCCGAAAAAGATTGTGTCCAACAATGCAAGTTCATTATTTTGTGTCAATTATTGATTGTGTCAAAACGGGCCTCTCCCTTTCCACTTGAAAAAAGATGGAAGAGCATCCCGAACCACACTTCAACTGTATTTTCATGGAAAATGAAGTAACTCTTTAACCCTCAGGTTCATTATTTGTACAGTATAATGACGAATTAATATATATGTGAAGAAAGTTAATATCACATATTTTACAATATCCTTGCAGCTGTTAAAACCTGCCTGATTTATGGACTAAATATTACCTTTTATTTTCTTAACGTATTATACAATGTATAAATAAAATTGTTCATCAAATTTCTAAACACATCACTCAAAAAGTTTTCGCTTCAGATATTCCATCCTGTCCTTTTCCCGCGAGTGCCATTCGAACCACGGTATCTGAAAGAATTGACCAGACAAATGAGTAAAACATAGAAATGAGAAAATAGACTCACTATTCTCACTCTTACCATTATCGGCGTGTACCCTATGCTTTGGAGTTGCCTAAATTTGGCGGCGTCCTTGCCCAGTAAATGATGGGTGTCTCTGATGTAGCAATTCACCGCGCCAATGACCAAGGCGATCCATTTACTTCCTTCAGGATAATTATCCGGTCTTTTTTTAACGTATCCCGACTCTATTTGGGAGAGTATCGGCTCTACCGGAAGCGGAGAATTGTTCTTATCCAAACACATAATTATGTCCGCTTCTTTGTAATGCGGCAATACCCAATCAATGTGCAGGTTTTCCTTCGATCCGAATATATTCTGCGATTAAAAAAACAACCACGAATAAACGGCCAAAGTTGAGATTTGATATGCTTTATGAAAAAATAAAAAAACCTCGCAAGTGTCCATAATTTCGTTGAAAAGTTGATGCCTTCCGGACGGCTTGGTTCCACTGCTTCGTAGTGGACTGGTGTTAATGTTGCCCTGTAGGATTTAAAAAAAAAACCTATAGAATCTTTCGAATAAAAATCCCCCATCGACTCGATGTAACTACCTTAAATAAAATAGACCGTGATTTATGGTCCAATCTTGGACCCTTGTAGTCCGGAACTTCTATGTCGATATTCAGATCAATAACTAGAATCGGTTGATCCACGTTGTACGGAAATTGTAGATAGGTTTTCTTGAGGTTCTGAGGATCCAAAACTGACGCTATCAAATCCTTCGGGTATCGGTTCATCACGGACAGGTACCACAAGCAGTTAGCCAACGATTTCCGATGCCTATTTTCCGATAGAATAACATTCAGTTGTAGGTAAAGTCTTGATTATTGATTATATAACGAATATCGATGATACCTCTCCAATTCGAAAACTCGGTCAGGACTTCGCAGTTCGGTTACGATTGTATCGTAAATATTTGGCTGAATATCGGGGGTGAAATTGAAACAAGTTAAGGACAGTACGAATCGCTCTATGTCCTTCATCCTGGCGTCCTTTAAGTTCTCGTTGAATCTGCAATTGATTTGAACATTCAAGGATTAGAAAACTGTATCAAATTCTCATTGAATGACTTCGTCTTCTTATTTTATTGCGCCTGATCCGCGAACAGGTATCGAATGTAATCTCACCTCTGTGCTACTGAAGTCAATAGCTCAGGATGAAAAACCCTCAGTTTAACAGCCGTCGCTACGATGTGTGTTAATGCTTGCAGAGACAGTCTGGGAACTTCAGGGACCGTAGAGCATAACAATTCCCATATTAATCCATGCTCTTTGTGAAACGAACATGAATACCTGTAATATAAAAACGTGGTGATTAGATTAGAGATTCAAGATTCAAGAAGATCTGAGGTGTGAATCTAACAAAATTCAAATTATTTCGTTCAAATTTGACAAATTCAGTCTACCTCTAAATTTTCAAACTTGGATGATCTGCTTAAATTCAAATTGATTACACTAAAAAAAAGTCCAGACAGAATTCCTTTCAGTAATGTTTCAATTCCGATAGTTCTGTTTCACATTGGACTTATTTTCATCATTTCAAGAACACAGTAAAACAACAAGCTGTGAAGTCCCATTTTATAGATAATCGAATCTGGTTATACGAGCTTGGTTCTGGAGTTTTTTTTTAGTTCTTCAAGGAAAATACTGTGTTAGTGAGGCCAGTCTTAAATTTCAGGGACCATGAAAATCACGGCTTCGAATTCCCAACTCGAACAAATCAAAGTAATTGAATTAAAAAAAAATACTAATTCAGGATGTGGAAGTTTCAAAGAGAGCCGAATATTGTATATGGGGCCTTCCACGCCAACTCGACCAGTGTTAAACACCGACCATCTCAAAATCATTCCATGTTTTTTTCTAACATGCTACTCAGTAAAAAACGTGTTACGAATTTTTTTCAGATTTTTTTTTTTATCAAACCGTTAATTTGTTATGAATTTTTGAAACTGTTGAGAATGCCCCTTTTTAAAGATCTGAAAAAATTCTCAAAAATCCAGTGGATGACACAAAACAGCCCCCGTTTAGGAAAACGTGGGCCGATTTTATTTCAATTTTTTTTTTTTTCACTTAATTCGGAATTTTTTCATTTTTGAAACTGAAATTATGTAACACAAGATCAAATTTCAAGCGTCAAGTAAGGTTCAATTTACTCGAAAAAGTTCGGTTTCACCATTTATGACCCTTATTTGAGGCTTGCAATTTGATCCTGTGTTAGACAATTTCAGTTTCAAAGATTAGAAAATTCCGAATTAGGTGCAAAAAAAAATTGAAAAGAATTTGGCCCACGTTTTCCTAAACGGGGGCTGTTTTGTGTCATCCACTGGATTTTTGAGAATTTTTTTCAGATTTTCAAAAAGGGGCATTCTCAATCAATTAAAAAAATTCATAACAAATTGACGGTTCGATAAAAAAAATCTGAAAAAAAATTTAGGACGCGTTTTTTTACCGATTAGAATGTTAGAAAAAAACATGGATTGATTTTGAGATGGTCGGGGTTTAACACTGGTCGAGGTCGCGTAGAATGCCCCATATACTTTCTTCGATTAAGCAGAGCATGCATGTTTGCAATCATGTTTGAATCGCATAAAGGTAAATACCCTAGTCAAACTTACGAAGCTGAAGCTAGCAGCCAAAAGTGCTGAATTCAATCAGAACGAAACAATGAGGCCATAGAATTTGAATTTTGTGAAATATTATACAAAGAAATACTTCCATAAAATTATAGACATGAATCTGTACTGCGTGATTTTATTCAAAAGCACTTCCAAACGTTTGGCTGCTAGCTTCAGCTTCATGTGAAACTTGATCGAAATACTCAATCTTCCATGAAGTCGAGTTATAGTGGTTGAAGATCAGATCCTCAGAAGCATACGTCATTCTGAAGATGATCCTAGTATGCAGCTGAATACAAATATTGAACCTTCTCCGCTGCAAATTTATATCCAGCCGCATGCTACCGTAATGAGGCATGTTTTGGGTATCTGACCTCATATCGACTTTTTGACTGGGGTATCTTTCCATAATAATGTTCTAGAGCTTCTGAAAAAAGGTAAGCTCAGCGTTTCGGCCTTTGTGTACCTAATAATCTTAACGATAGCGGAGTAACTGATTTCATGAACGGTATTGATCTCCGTTATGAGACGTTGCGTAATTTTATACAGTAAAGTAGAGTTTCTAATGGGAGTTTTGCTCTTGAAGAACCCCATTGATATCACAGCAAGCTCATCTATATCCATATCGTCGATGCAAGTCTCCAGCCGATACTCGAGGTTGTATACATCCTTGGCGGTGGATCTACTCGTATTGGAGTAGAACATGTACTGGACCAAATTAGCCGGCGACATTCTGCTCGACTTTGTAGCAAGCTTCCTGATGACGTAAGCAACCAAGTCACTCCACCTGGTCAGTTCCAGTCTGTTCCAATGATCGCAGAACAAAAGTAGCTTGTCAAAGCTCCACATATGAGCTCGCCGGAGGCAGTCGCGGTCCAGGGCTTTCCACAAGTCTTCAAATCCCTCGTCGTCTCTGTTCCAGGTGACGGGCCAAACGGCGAGAGATCGGAGCACCGCACTCATCTCGTCGTCGGTGAATTGGTGACAATTTGCAGCCAAGTATCGTAGAAATTTCGAATATTTATCATCCAGGATGTTCTCCCCGTTTTTCATAGCGTAGTTCGATATGTGTACGAATGCTTCTATGATATCTTGTATCGGCTGCGCCTTCCAGCTCCTGGATACCAAGTCGTCGACTTCGGACGCTGATATATCCCTCGGATTGAGTTCCTCAAAGCTTTTAGCTATACTCGCGGCGTAGGCTTCGTTTCTTTTTAGGATTGATAATGCGAAGGTATTTTCTTTGGTTACGTAGATCCGCCGGATTCTCGGGGCCTCGACCGGCTCTGGGAGACTCGAATATTTTCTATAATCATTCGGTTTTGTACTTCGCTGATTCCAGTCTTGAGAAAGTTTTCCGGTGAGATGATACGACCCCAACGCCGCTGTGTTTACATGACGTTTGACCACGTGCCGTTTGAGCGTGGCGAATAACAGTCCTCGCCGCTTCACTATGAGGTTGAACATTGTCGTTCGAAGTTAGGAATCGTAGATAAATGTTTTTTCGGTATTAATTCGAGTCACAGTTTGAGTTTGTAAGTACATTTATTCGGATACCATGGATTTACATCCGTCTTAGGTTATGGTTTTCGTCACGGGACGGCCATCTTTAATCGTTTCTTTTCTCTTTTGCTCAATGCAACTCTGTTAAAACTAACGCGCAGGTACTGATGCGCATGATTTTACGAACACGTGACTCAAATGCGTCAGCGTTCGGTTTCGAAAGCTCTTTTATCATCGACACTCATACCTGCTATGCAAACGCTTGACAGAATTTCAGATACAAAATTAATAATTTTCATGCCAATCGTTTGCGCGTCGTGTGCACAATAATTGATCCTTAATCATTACCGCTACCATTGAAAAATTATTAATTCAAAATCTACAAAGCTGGTACCAAAATTCGTTAGTGCAGATGCGACGGGAGTGGTTCAATCCCGTCCGTTCCAGTTGCCAAGCAAGAGAAAGCCGTGTAAATGATACCGAATCAAGGTGGATAGCTAAAATGACGTTTAATTCTGATGACTTCAGTTCGTTCGGTTTCATTTAGGTTGATTAAGCAGCAAACAAGTAACATTTCAGAATCAGTCACTTCGGAATGTAACCTTTTGTGTGCCTAATCCTGAATGAAACTTACACACAATATTTTTCGTTGTATTTCAAGACAGAAGTGTGAGTTTTTACCGGGTTGATTAAACAGAAAAATGTAACATTCCAAAATGAATGATTTTGAAATGAAACTTTTTTCCGTTGATTCGACCTAAATGAAACCGGACGAACTAGTCATCAGAATTATGCACCATTTTCGCTGGTCACCTAGATTCACTATCATTTTCACGGCTTTCTTTGCTTGGGAACTGGAAGGGACGGATATTGGATCGCTCCCGGCGCATGGCCAATACTGGATTTTGGTACCAGCTTTGCAGATTTGGAATTTTTTTATTCAATAGTACAGATAATAATCAGTGATGAATTGTTGTGGGTGCTGTTTGCGCAAAAAACGCGCAAACGATGGGCATGATAATCTATCCAAAATTCTGTCAATTATTCGCATAGTATCGTAATCGTATCCCGTAACCGGATGCTGAAATTCAGATCCAACATCTTATTTGAATTTTTTTCGATACCAAGTACACGCTCCAATTAATTTGAATAGGAAAAGCTTGCAGGACAAGTTGTACATATATACAAGAATATTATTGTTTCAGTACAGGACACATATGATTCAGTAATGTATTATCTGTGATAATGAGGTACAGGAAGAGGGTGTTTGATAGCATCTAATTCTGTAATGAATTGAAAGGAGAGTAATTTTTTTAATCAACGTCGTAGTCGACGTTCGAATATGTATAGGTAGTAGAGTTTATAAAATATTTTGTAAAGAGTCTAGTTTGAAAGACTAAACTTAGTTCTTAGGTCAAATATTCCAAGTACATATGTATCTCATTTTTTATACAGAATTATTCATTCTAGACAATCTCACTGAACAGATCCCGTTTGGACAGAAGCAGTAATGCACACAATTTTCTTCCGACACATTCAGATTGGACACACCGTGAATATTAATTTAATCGAACACGAGATAGATATTGATTATAGACGATCTGGCTTGAACGAGTATCGAATGGACACAAACTTTTTCTGACACAAACCAAATTGGACACAGATTATTTTCAAGTGCAACCAATTGGCATACATGTGCCTGTGAAAATAAATAATTCAGATATACAAATCTGTGTCCAATTTGGTACAAATCCGAAAAAGATTGTGTCCAACAATGCAAGTTCATTATTTTGTGTCAATTATTGATTGTGTCAAAACGGGCCTCTCCCTTTCCACTTGAAAAAAGATGGAAGAGCATCCCGAACCAAACTTCAACTCTATTTTCATGGAAAATGAAGTAACTCTTTAACCCTCAGGTTCATTATTTGTACAGTATAATGACGAATTAATATATATGTGAAGAAAGTTAATATCACATATTTTACAATATCCTTGCAGCTGTTAAAACCTGCCTGATTTATGGACTAAATATTATCTTTTATTTTCTTAACGTACTATACAATGTATAAATAAAATTGTTCATCAAATTTCTAAACACATCACTCAAAAAGTTTTCGCTTCAGATATTCCATCCTGTCCTTTTCCCGCCATGGCCATTCGAACCACGGTATCTGAAAGATTGACCAGACAAATGATTAAAACATAGAAATGAGAAAATAAACTACCTATCCTCACTCTTACCATTATCGGCGTGTACCCTATGCTTTGGAGTTGCCTAAATTTGGCGGCGTCCTTGCCCTGTAAATGATGAGTGTCTCTGATGTAGCAATTCGCCGGGCCAATGACCAAGGCGATCCATTTACTTCCTTCAGGATAATTATCCGGTCTTTTTTTAACGTATCCCGACTCTATTTGGGAGAGTATCGGCTCTACCGGAAGCGGAGAATTGTTCTTATCCAAACACATAATTATGTCCGCTTCTTTGTAATGCGGCAATACCCAATCGATGTGCAGGTTTTCCTTCGATCCGAATATTTTCTGCGATTAAACAAACAACCATAAATAAACGACCAAAGTTGATCTTTGATATGCTTCATGAAAAAATAAAAAAAACCTCGCAAGTGTCCATAATTTCGTTCAAAAGTTGATGCCTTTTGGACAGCCGGGTTCTACTGGTTTGTAGTGGACTGATGTCAATGTAGTCCTGTAGGATTTAAAAAAAAACTTATAGAATCTTTGGAATAAAAATCCCCCATCGACTCGATGTAACTACCTGAAATAAAATAGACCGTGATTTCTGGTCCAATCTTGGACCCTTGTAGTCCGGAACTTCTATGTCGATATTCACATCAATAACTAGAATCGGTCCATTCACGTTGAACGGAAATTTTGGATAGGTTTTCTTGAGGTTCTGAGGATCCAAAACTGACGCTATCAAATCCTTTGGGTATCGGTTCATCACGGACAAGTACTGCAAGCAGTTGGCCAACGACATCGAATCCCTTGTTTCCAATAAAATAACATTCAGTTGTAGGTAAAGTCTTGATTATTGATTATATAACGAATATCGATGATACCTCTCCAATCCGACAACTCGGTCAGGACTTTGCAGTTCGGTTACGATTGTATCGTAAATATTTGGCTGAATATCGGGGGTGAAATTGGAAGACGCTAAGGAGAGTACTAATCGCTCTATGTCCTTCATCCTGGCGTCCTTTACGTTTTCGTTGAATCTGTAATTGATTTGAATATTCAAGGATTAGAAAACTGTATCAAATTCTCATTGAATCACTTCGTCTTCTTATTCTATTGCGCCTGATCCGGGAACAGGTATCGAATGTAATCTCACCTCTGTGCTACGGAAGTCGATAGCTCAGGATGAAACATCCTCAGCTTCACAGCCGTCGCTACCATTTGTGTTAATGCTTGCAGAGACAGTCTGGGAACTTCAGGGACCGTAGAGCATAACAATTCCCATATTAACCCATGCTCTTTGTGAAACGAACATGAATACCTGTAATATAAAAACGTGGTAATTAGATTAGCGATTCAAGATTCAAGAAGATCTGAGGTCTGAATTTAACAAAATTCAAATTATTCCGTTCAAATTTGACGAATTCATTCTACCTCTGAATTTTCAAACTCGAATGATCTGCTTAAATTCAAACCGATTACACTAAAAACAAGTCAAGACGGAATCCGATAGCTCTGTTTCACATTGGACTTATTTTTCATCATTTCAAGAACACAGGAAAACAACAAGCTGTGAAGTCCCATTTTATAGATAATCGAATCTGGTTACGAGCGTGTTGGTTCTGGAGTTTTTTTCTAGTTCTTCAAGGAAAATACTCTGTTAGTGAAGCCAGTCTTAAATTTCAGGGACCATAAAAACCACGGCTTCAAATTTCCAACTCGAACGAATCAAAGTAATTGAATAATTCACGATGTGGAAGTTTCAAAGAGCCGAATATTGTATATACTTTCTTCAGTTAAGCAGAGCATGTATGTTTGCAATCATCTTTGAATCGCATAGAGGCAATACCCTAGTGAAACTGAATCGAAATACTGGATCTTCCATGAAGTCGAGTCATAGTGTTGAAGATCAGATTCTCAGAAGCATACGTCATTCTGAAGATCATCGTAGTATCCAGCTGAATACAAACATTGAACCTTCTCCGCTGCAAATTTATATCCAACCACATGCTACCGTAATGAGGCATGTTTTGGGTATCGGATTTCATATCGACTTTTTAACTAGGGTATATTTCCATAATAATCTTCTAGAGCTTCTGAGAAAAGGTAAGCTCAGCGTTTCGGCCTTTGTATACCTAATTATCTTAACGATAGCGGTGTAACTGATTTCATGAACGGTTTTGATCTCCGTTATGAGACGTTGCGTAATTTTACACAGTAAAGTAGAGTTTCTAATGGGAGTTTTGCTCTTGAAGAACCCCATTGATATCACAGCAAGCTCATCTATATCCATATCGTCGATGCAAATCTCCAGCCGATACTCGAGGTTGTATACATCCTTGGCGGGGGATCTACTCTTACTGGAGTAGAACATGTACTGGACCAAATTAGCCGGCGACATTCTGCTCGACTTTGTAGCGAGCTCCCTGGTGACGTAAGCAACCAAGTCACTCCACCTGGTCAGCTCCAGTCTGTTCCAATGATCGCAGAACAAAAGTAGCTTGTTGGGGCTCCACATATCGGCTCGCCGGAGGCAGTCGCGGTCCAGGGCTTTCCACAAGTCTTCAACTCCCTCGTCGTCTATTTTCCAGGTGACGGGCCAAACGGCGAGAGATCGGAGCACCGTGCTCATCTCGTCGTCGGTGAATTGGTCACAATTTGCAGCAAAGTATCGTAGAAATTTTGAATATTTATCATCCAGAATGTTCTCCCCGTTTTTCATAGCGTAGTTTGATATGTGTACAAATGCTCCTATGATATCTTGTATCGGCAGCGCCATCCAGCTCCCGGATATGAAGTCGTCGACTTCGGGCGCCGATATATCCCTCGGATTGAGTTCCTCAAAGCTTTTGGCTATACTCGCGGCGTAGGCTTCGTTTCTTTTTAGGATTGATAATGCGAAGATATCTTCTTTGCTTACGTAGATCTGCCGGATTCTCGGGGCCTCGACCGGCTCTGGGAGACTAGAATATTTTCTATAATCATTCGGTTTTGTACTTCGCTGATCCCAGTCTTGAGAAAGTTTTCCGGTGAGATGATATGACCCCAACGCCGCTGTGTTTACATGACGTTTGACCACGTGCCGTTTGAGCGTGGCGAATAACAGTCCTCGCCGCTTCACTATGAGGTTGAACATTGTCGTTCGAGGTTAGGAATCGTAGATAAATGTTTTTTCGATATTAATTCGAGTCACAGTTTGAGTTTGAAGTACATTTATTCGGATACCATCGATTTACATCCGTCTTAGGTTATGGTTTTCGGCACGGGACGCCCATCTTTAATCGTTTCTTTTTTCTTTTGCTCAATGCAACTCTGTTAAAACTAACGCGCAGGTATTGATGCGCATGATTTAACGAACACGTGACTCAAATGCGTCAGCGTTCGGTTTCGAAAGCTCTTTTATCATCGACACTCTGTTGAATTTACGTTTTATGCATTATTTAATTCGATGTCGACGTTATATAATTACATTAAATAGTTGAATTTATCAGAATAACTTTATAACGATTAACAGTTACATCGTTCATTTTTTTGTTTATATTTTTGATAATTGATTTATATAAATATGCCAATAATGTATACAGAGCTGTTATAATTTGTTACAATATCATCTTTTCTTGCTTCTTTTTTTTTTTTTTTTTTTTTTAGAATCATTTAGGAAAAGCTTGCAGGACAAGTTGTACATATATACAAGAATATTATTGTTGATTATTGTTGAAAAAATTAAATAAATTTTTTTCAAATTCTTATTATTGTTTATTCCGTATAGTTTATTTCATTTCCAGGTAAAAATTAATAGTCTGATCCTTCGTCCATGTTCTTTCCAGATGGGAAGTTATCATGCATCCAGTTCTGTCGGTTCGCGTTTGAACTTTTTTCCAGATGGGCGAGGTACCAGTCGTACATGGCTTCCGGATTCAAACCCTGTAACAAAAGAAAGTCAACGATTCACATTAGCGAACAATCATTTCACAGAATCTATTCAATTTCAATGATCAATTGGCACAATTACCCGGTCGAGAAGAGCGGTCCAAAGTTTTGATTTTTCGTAATTGTTACTGACACTGTTGCGAGATCGCAGAGGATGGGAAGGCCTTCTTGAGTTTTCAGTTATTCCGAAAAGATCTTCGAGAGCCTGTGTGTTGATGTAGTTGTTCTCGTCCCCCTGAGCCCATGACCTCTTCGTCATGGAGCCTCGGCAATCAGGATGAAATATTCGTTTCCTGTAAAATGAAAAAATACTTTGTCATATAATATTCAAGATTTTATATGATCGGAGTAGAAAATGAGACAAGTCGAGTAGACTGTTCTAAAGTTCGTAAATAATGTGGAAACTCACTCGCAGTCGATGGTCACAGCGTCTAACGAGCTGAGTGAATAACAGACGAGGATTCCAACGGCAATGGCACATCTGTGGAAAGTCATTGTTCCTGAAAACGAAGAAAAAATCTGTTTAAAGTGCCTTCGTCAATACGCTATAATTTCTAATTGATCAAATAAAGGTCGACTGGTACAGTCTTCAGTTTGACTTTCTTTAGATTCTTTCTCGAGTCGTCCAGCTACCTGTTAGTCTTTAATTTCATTTAATTGATTGCGCTACGATCTAAAAAAAAAAACTCTGTAACTTGATTTAGAGAAGAAGGAATCAAGGAGAGAAGCTGATTCAATTGCAATTATCAAATTAAGCTAAATGATTATAAACTTTCTCCAGCATCCTCCCAGACGAAGTGTTTTTAAAATTCGTTATTTTTTCTTTCTCGTCTTGATCCACGAAGAGGGAGGAGCCATGGAAAATTGCTTTGACTAGGGTATCTATTATCTTAATCCAGTGGTAATAGCTCGAAAAGAGAAACAGTGGCAAGACAAAGTGCCCCGTTGCACAAGATATTTACGGTTTCAGACTGGACGTCGCCACTGTGGCCTCAATGCCGATGACGTAATTTCAGCCCCTTGAGAACTTGCGACTTGCAAAATAGAGCTGTAAATTTATGTCAAGTATAATCTCGTCTCATTTCCCTTTAATTTTCATTCTTAACTATTAAAAAAACCCTCGTTTGTATCGTAGTATAACTTTTCAGCCAGTTGTTATGACAAAATCTGTCCGAAAATAGAACATACAGACGTCTGAAACGGTTTTTATCTATTTATGCAACCGTACAATCTGATCTGATAATCGCTGCTCACGTAGGATGGAATTATATATAATAAAAGCTCTTGAAGACGGATTTGCAGCTGGGTTCTATAGACGATAGACCGGAGGGCAAGTGATTTTTAAAGTAGAATTTCCGCTGCAACCCTTAGCGTGAAGTGAATCCCGAGGGAATTTTTCATGGCTGTATTGAACATCTATGGATCGCAAACATCGGATGTATTCTACAATAACTACCCCCTTAGACCAGAGGCTGGGAGAATTATCACAAGAATGAAAAGTAAAAAAAAAGAAAGAAAGAAAGAAAAGAAGTCCATATCCCTTTTCTTAGCCCTTTTTCCTTCATCCTTGTTATAATTATAAATCCTCATTAGGGTGAGTAGGTGTGCGTGGATATTGGGGATCGGATGAGAAGACATAGCAATTTGCATTATACCAAGATAACAATAGTTATTGGCTCTGATGCCTGTGTTAATCAAAGGCAATAAGGATTATCGGTTGAGCTTTTATAATTAAGCTCGTGGGAGAGTGTGCAGGTGGAACTCCTGGAGGCAGGGGTAACGGGAGAACCTTGACAACAACCAATTTGTACCTCAGGTTATATATTTCAAGTTATCTGTACATAATTTATCTCCAGGAACTCGCCACTTGACTCTACGATTATATTCTTCCTCAATTGTTCATTGAATTGCGTCCCCCCTGGAAGATTAAATCTTGCCAGGAAGTAGAAATTCGTAGAATCTGGGTATAAAACGTAACAATTTTTGTTCTTTCAATTAACTGCGTTATTAATGAATGAGAGACTGTGAAAAATCTTTGTTTGATGTGGTTGTGGGTAAGAGATTACGAGTTTCAATACTATACCCCCTTTGCGCCAACCTTTCAAAGAGACAGGGTATGTTTGCCTGGTCAACGTCCCGTGAGTCTTTTGAGTTTGAGATAATTAGAGAACAATGGATCATTATCAAAGGTGTGTTGGAAAATTGACAAAGTTTATCAGATACATATCTCTTTCAGGATATGCATGAGACTGGTTAATCCATATCCATATCACGTCCCACGTTGAATGTAAATGCTGTATTTATACACGTCATCGATAAACGGCGTAAAGTTTCTCCTTTGGAAATGATAAATAGACAAATTATGATACTATTTTCTTCTTAACGTCGTTATTCACGTGTTCATATGTGAGGATCATACTTTTCACAAATAAAAGAAAACAGTCGTTCCCACAACTTCTCTGCGTTGATTTATCGACTCTGGGAATTATGATTATCTGTTGCTACCGGGTCTTAATACTGAATTCGCTAAGGTTCTTCGGAAAAAAACAGCAGAAATATTTATAAGATTTACCACCTCATTCCCATGGGATAGAGTAAAAAATGAAATATTCTTATTTACGCCAACAGTGCAGAACTTCTGCTGTTCAAATATGCGACAGTCTTTAGATTAAATTTTTTAACTTTTCAACCATGTTCGAAAAATTTATCCTGAAATAGGAATAAAAATTCTTAACCGAAATTAACGAGACTAATGAGACAATTATTCGTAATCATTTAAGCTGCTAATTAAACCGCAACCAAACTCCCGAAGATTTTAATTAGTGATTGCAAATCGAGTTCTCTTCAATTACCAAACATGAATCAAATTAGTGGAAAAACAACGAAATTGAATCGTGTTCACAAGACGTATATCAAAAGGTTTGAAATATACCTCAGAGGTTACTCGCACATTTTCACGTGGCCAATAATTCATCCGAGTACCTACTGCATAATTGGCAACAAAATTCAAGTGTGTATGTATTATCAGAATCAAATCGGCTAATGGATTCTTGACTCACGAGTTCGTTCCCAGTATTATGTGTGCACTTTGCCAACAATTGTAAAATAGTTTCTATGATTTATACGGGCACTGCAGTGCTTCAAGAATTTTATAAAAGCCACTAACGAGGTACAGAAGTTAACTTAGTTAAGATCGTATGGGCCACATAATTGAACCTCTTGTATCTCTTTCAAGTTTAAAGCTAAGTTTGAAAATACCAAGAAATTATTAACGAAAGTAAAACATGCGTTGAAAAAAGAGCGGTAAAAAATCTGCAATAAATGAAACCAGGGGGGGGGGGGGGAAGTAAAGCGTGCGATGGTTAAAAATTCCGAGTGTTCAGAGTCCCGCAGCTCGATGAATTTTTATTTTACATCCGTCAATTTCAATTCCAATATCGTGGGATGACATGGCTTCACTATTAAGTGCAGCAGGAAGCGAGGGACAAAAGAGAATTTTATAAACTATCGTGCATCCTTGATATTAGCTATCCGAGTCTGTTGATACGGGGGATTTTAGACGTCGGATATTGTAAAACTGACGATTTATACATTTTACCATTCAAGGATAGTAAAATAAATTTATGAGCCACCTTCGGCGGGACTGTAAATCAAAAGTTAAAACCACCGAGCGTCTTGGGCTATGCTCTTGTCCAGTGTCAAGTAAACACGAAACTTTTGCCTTTGAAATCGACTTGCACTTAGGAGACGACGCGTTATTGCAAACTATAAATTACGCCTGTAAACCATCGAAGAAAATCTTCGGAAAATTATCTATTTTTCTTACCTTGTTCAAGTTACACTGAAATAGTCATTGTCACATCATTCCTCAAAACACTTGGGTCCCATTTTACAAAGAGATTAACTAAAGTATGATAAGAATAATCAGACAAGTAGGTGACTTTGAAAGTTTACTCATTTCTTGCTAATTAGCTATCTAGCTATTAAGTCTAATGACATTTTTCAACGACAAATTTTCTCCCATTTGCACAACTGCGAATTTTCTCCTCAAACGTCTCAGCTATGATCTCATGAGACCAAGTCGTCACTCTGATTATTATTACTGTCACTATTTTCACAATTTTTTGACAGATGGTTCAAAGCTTGATAATTTCTTAGTTAAAAATTGAATCATTAATATCACGTGAAAGAGATAATTATTAATTTTCTAAGTAAGGTTTTACTTTGGAGTGAAATTTTAATCAAGAACGAAGCAACTGATGTAATTTAACCCTGCCCTTCATGCTTTTATGTGACTCAAAACCGTTTACAGTTAATCAGGGATAATTTAAAGACCTAAATTCGATTTGGTACCGCCAACAATCCGGAGTCAATTACTGGAACTATGATTGTATATGAATAGTTTACAACTAAATGATAAGATGACCAGTTTAAAAGACCAAATTCAAGCTCAATATGTCCGTGAAGGTTTCGGTTTTGAAACAATCTGATAACTGAAACTGCGAGAAGTGTGAGGAAATAAAAGTATAAGGCTTATTGAAAAGCCCTAAAGATTCTATGGCCAAACCTTATATTTTAAAAGTGCCGCAGGCCAGATATTCATTCGAAACTTAACTTTCCCGAAGAAAATTTGGCAAACTTATTCCGGACTTATTCGGCGAAAGGACATCGGGACCTTGGAAGCTAGCCGCGGGCTCAGGGTATTACCTTACCGTACCGTTTGATCAAACTTCTGTAAATTTAATTGACCGTTGGGACCGTATAAATCGCCTTCGACAATTTACATTTGATGGAAATTTGGAAAATTCGTTATCTTTCCTAGCGTTACTTAAGCACTGTGCATTTCATGTGCACTGTGTAAAGTCAGATAAATTCAATCTCCCTTACGGTCTTCGAAATTCTTTGAATTTTTTTTCGATATTCTTTATAACTTTCGAAAATTCTTGCAATGCCTGAAGAATACAAGAAATAAAATAACTTTGCTCGTGAAAGGCTTCGGAATTCTTTCGGATTTGTTTTTCATATTTGAATTCTTTCTGGAAGCCACTGGAGGTGATCGGAAGTCTTGAGCCACCAAAGATTCAAGTAAATAATGGTCGTTTAATGATACGCAAGGTTGAATTTCAGTCGAGAACCCCACGAGCAGTAATTTAGCGATCACTGATAACTTTGCCACCGTTGAATAGTGCGGTAAATCAGTTCAATTTAAATCCACCCTACCTCCGGCTATGTACACAGGCTGCATTATTTAGATATCTTTGCACCGTCAATGTGGTCATTGTACATCAGAACACAGCGCGTGTGAATAACGAGGAGTGCAATAATGGCCGTTGTAACATCGCGAACAACACGAGAACATAGCATCGTCCCCAAAATAATTTCAACCTTTACGCGTATATTTCAACGTACCAGATGTTAGGCTCGTACTTTTGATAATTTACCTTTACTCAAAATTACCTAGCGCATAATTTTCATGCACGAGCTACCATTGTTGACTCAGGATCTCGGACCACATGCATATGGACATTTATAACTTCCCTTTTGGACCCAAAAACTCCCATATATTTGCATGAGCTGGAATCGAGAACAAATTCTGAAGATGCTGATGAGAAAATAGCACAAAAAAATATGGACTCATTAAATTGTAAGTAATAATCGAAATTTCATTTCCTGGTGATTTTTTTATTTTGCGAAGCTGAAGAGATGTGAGATGAATTGCAAATCGCAGTTATTGTACCGTATTCAGGCGGAAATACTGCGGCAGAGAGTGCAGAGCATGAATGAAACAATGTTTCTGTCGTAAAACGTGGAGAGAAGATAGAAAAGAGAGGGAAAAAGTAGTGAAACGAGGAAGATAGAGAAAGAGAGGAATCCGGGGGATTTGGGGCGCTGTGGCGTCTTCGTGTCTGGATCCAAAAAGCAACCACTCGCCGGAATCACCGCGCGTCCGCTCGGAAGGATCCTACCTCTAGCTAACCGATCACTCTTTAACGTTGTTTAAAAATAACATGATTTTATAAAGTGGCGAACACGAATGATGGATTATCGCGGTTCATTTGTGAAAAGAAAAATTAATCGTGATATCAAGAATTTTGAGTGACGTAGACAAAAATTAATTCCGTGGTGCAAAGAATTTTATTCAAAAAATTTCAAGCAACAAAATATGAAATTTATTTTCACTCATCAGAAGTGTTCGATATATAGCGTTGCGGTGGTTTTTAAATTCTGTGCCAAAAGCTCAGCGATCTTCGTGCCAAAATTTTTCACCGAGAACCACGTGGGCGTTGGTGTAATTGATTTTCAATTAACGAGGTAATTTTTACGATTATCAGGGGTGCTGACTGAATTTATAATCATTGCATAAATTTATCGTAATTCTTCGAATAATTGACGAAACGGAACAACCAACCCATACGATGAGAAATTTTGTCATTTTCATCTTAGCAAAAGACGAAAAAATGGCAAAAATATTTTCTATGAATCGGAAAACCCGTAGAGAATCAGAGACTTTGACGCAACCCTCAATTAATATTAGTGAAAAACAAAATTATTGACAAATTATTCCAAATTTGACTTTGGAAATTTTGTTTCCTGACCAAAGAAGGAAAATTTTTACAAAAGTCCTAGAGCTTACGCGAAAGTATTGGTAATATAAACTCACTTGCGTTAAAGAGATTTTCCTCCAAGGTCTGAAAGTTCTGCACGAAACTTCTGATCCTTTCACAGATGATGATACGATTTAAAGGATTGTGATAACAGTCGTAATTATGAATTTCACTAGGGTGACTAGGTCTTCAAACCTTCAGGATTGGAGATCGGAGGGCGAATGATTGGTAGAGCTTGCGCGCCCCAATTTATATACACTCGACCCCTTCTTCGCGCTGTTTCCGTTGTCTTTTGCGCACCAGTGACGTCACGAAACCACCCCGATGATGTCACACAAAAATAGTACCACGACTATACTTTGTGAAAGACCATTTCCCTCTTTCCCCAAGTATATACCGGCTGAATATTCAATATGTGAAAGAAGCTGCCGATTTTCCTGTCCTATTTTCAGAATTTTTTTTTGTTTCTTTGTTTCTTCAGTGTTCACGATGCGCAAAAAAAGTACCTGCACAAGTTAACTTATGACGTTATGCAAATTAAACTCTAGAGATGTCGAATAAAAGTGGGACGAGGGTAGGTTGCGCCTATAACGATAAAAAAAGTTTACAAAAAAAGAAGACGAACATTAAGTCCCTAGCCTAGTGTACCCTGGTGCATAATACTTTTGAATTTATTTTTAAGAGGGGGAAGCGATGGTTCCCACGAATCGTCTAATCGAGGTATTGTTACAGTGATACAGTGATACAGAGTGAATGAGAATAATTAATTGAATTAACCGTTAGACCTCAGTGGTCCACGACGCCAAATAACTCCGCAATAAAGTAAATGGGCTGCTGATGATCGTAAAAGCATAAGAGATTAGGGCGATGAAATATTTTATTCGAGTGTCTTTTCGGGTATTATATTCAGCTATTTTTTTTATTGGACAGTCATAAAATCTCTCTTGATGCATGTGGTCCATCCGGCTGTCAATCCATCGTATGGGGAGAAAATTCGGGATACGAATGAATTTTTCTTCATTCTTTCTTCATTCTCGTTTTCTTTTTTATACTTTTTTCCCGAAGACTGTGAAAAACGGCGCAAAGTTGCGTCAAGGGTACCAGCGTCTGATACGAAATGATCTAACTCGCCAAATCCCTGGCTAATCTGGCGTCAAATGTCCGTCTTAATATCTGATACAGTCCAAAGTTATGTCCGTAATGAAACCACGGTTTAGGATTATTCCGTCACGTAAGCTCGATCATGCATCTGCTTAACGATATTGAACAGCTAGCTTGGATATTGGTTCACTGTTTAGGGTGTATTCCGAGGGGCCGTTAATCACGGTTGTAATCTGGTGTACAAGAGTTTTGTAAGCACTTATAATCTTCTGTAATCTTTTGTTATCTATTCGTCAACTTTTCGTAATCTTTTGTAATCACTGTAACTGTAATCAGAGGTGACTAGTGAGTGGATCGTCGTTACCTCATTCTCGCCGATATCTCATTTCCGGTTCCTCATAGGGAAAAAATTTATTTTCTTCCGGAATGAACAGTTTCGAAGAAATAAAGGCTTGAAATTCATGGCACTGACACTTGAGGTGTGATAAAATTGTAGAAAAAAAAAATTACGAGTGTGATCGATGTCTCGTGAATCAAGATCGAGATTTTTGTTGTTCGTTTTCCAGTGATCCAAATAAGGTGTGATAAAAAAATCGTAAAATCGACGGTAAAGTGAACAAATGATGGAACTTTACTAGATGTGAAAGAAAAACTTGTTGCTTCTTAGGATTACGTCGATGAAGCAGCTGCCATCGCACTTTCACCCAGTAGTCATCACTGTAATAATAATAATGTTGCTGAGCTATGAAAATTCTGATTATTTCAGCCTAGGATATGAGAACTTTATGACCTGTAAAAAGGTCAGCATGAAAAATTTAATTGGTTTGTAACGATTTTATTCTAGCTAGAATATTGATGAAGCGTTTGCTTAATTTTCCGCAGATTCATTGAAACGAGAATTATCTGTGTTTTTTTTTTGCTCATTTATATTTGTAGTTGACAAAGTCTTGACTCCTCATTAAAAATAATAATAGGGAACCCTTGGTGGATCCACGTTTTCATTGTTACAGTTCTGCAGGATTAAAATATGGACGCCTTCAACCGATGCGGAACTGGACGAAGAAAATAAAAGACAAGTGATTCATCAGGGCAATAATAATTATGAAACCCCTATTCGCTAGTGGCTCTTCGAAATTATTAAAATTTGAGAGTGAAAAATTAATACGATATTACTGAATGACTTTTAAAATTCAAAATTAACGTAGAAAGCTCGGAGTGTTCATTAATTGAATATGCATATATATTCAAGGGAAAAAAATGTTGACTGTAATTTCTTTTATTATTTAATCCAAACAACTTTTACTTTGTACTTAGGTATACAAATACGCGAAGAGAAAATGCTTTCACCAACGAACTTCTCGTTTTAACTATGCAAATTTCTTGTAAGTGCTCCAATCTTTCTGCAAGAAATTAGTCAAGTTTTAATCAACACTTGGTGAGTGCAATGTGTCTTGTCTAACTGCCTCGTTGCGAGTCTGCCACCGGTTGTCTGCAGGTTCTGGTACCCAAGATTTTTCTTAAACGAGTCTAGTAAAAATTTGACGAGATTTTTTTTCTGATTTCTGAACGAAGCCCTCGCGGGCTTCCGGTAGCCAGTAATTTTTCAAATCATAGGTTTCCGTAGTAGATTATTGTCACCGGTAAAATGCTAGCTTTCAGCTATATGAATACATACTTTTAATTCCATGGGTTTTGAATTTCAATAAAGTATTTCAATAAAAAAAATTATACGAGTTATCAAAAGTACGAGAATAAGATGAAAATTCATTCCAAAATCACTCGAAGACCGAAATCCAGTATATTCATCGATTGCATAGAAACATCATATTGGCAAAATTCACGTAAGTGAGGCTAATTCATTATTCTGTGTGTGATTGTAATGTAATAGAAAAAAAAATGGCAAATTTGCAGTAATTTCAACTATACTATATATCAACCTACAGTAAAATTATGATAACTTGAATAATTATATTCCAAAACTGAACTCAGATCATTTGAAATTTGTTCTGATATGGAAGGGTGAAAAAGTGATCCGCTATAAAATGAATTTTTCGTCATCTACGAAAGATCTTTATGCCTCTGAATGACTATCGAAAAAGTTTTCAAATGCATAATTATGTAATTCTTATTTCATGGGATCTTCCGATTTATGAAAATTCGAGTCATTGACATCTGGCTAATATTCGCACACGCCTTTGTAAACGTCTCACAACTTTTCTGCAGTGATGCATGGGCTGATTTTATGTGTCGTATGGTGAGAGTCGTAACCAGGAGTTTCGAAGAGCCGGTCGAAACTATAAATTCAAAAGATAGTCGAGGATAAAATCTTTCAACTCGTCTGTCTCAAAGGTCACATGCATACGATTAAAAATGTCAATGCGTTTTATGACATCACGCTTGAATAATTATACTGCATGAAATGATTCAGACGAAGGACGCGAGTTCGTGGCAACCCTGACATAAAAATCTTCTTCTTAGCATATAAACTCGATTCTAGAGCAAATAGCGAATTATTTTTCGTGATTTTTCCATCACCGGAAGTTTCATCGATGTTGAGGAAGACGGTGATGAACCATGATTATATAGAAATAAGCACTGTGACAAGAATTTCATTGCCCTTTGTCAGTTTGGTTCAGCTGGACTCGATGTCATCATCTCCTTATTTTATCCCAAAATCCGAAAACTGAGAATTTTTTTGGTAAAAATATCAAGCTTTCCTGAAAAAAAAACAAACGGACAAATTTTCAGGACGACGTGCTGTTACTCTTCTTGTTATCCTACTTCTCCCTGCGAACATAGATTTTCATCTCAATAGTGGGTACAGTAAGATAGCCGCCATGAAAGTAATCTTTTATAAGTAGCCAAGAACCTCCGCCGTTCAGTCGAGTGATATGTGAGGAATTTCAAGATTCTGGTCGAGAATCGGAATAAAGGATTTTCCCAGAATTATATTGCGGATAGATTCAGTCTATCTGCGGCGCCCACTTGATTCTGATCTTAGAGCTTAAGAGGGTTCGCTAGACTCGAGTGCCATAAAACGTCATCGAATCTGTCCTTGTCGAATTTCAAAACGATATGGCGTGAAGGGTTGATGTGATGAAAAAAATATGAAAAATACGGTTCCACAGAAACTTAGTTCATAATCATAAAAAAGTACTGTAAAAATGTCAGGCCGATCGGACAACTCCGTACAATAGAATCGTGGCAATGATTTTGACGCCACTTTTCGAGGACTGCTACATCAGCGGCCATAACGGCCACAACTTTCAAGTTACAATGTCGATTTTTTTGTCAAATTAAGGCCGGAACTTCTGTCTTTGGAAGCGTATTTTTATTTTTTTTTCCCACTTCACTAACCCCAACGGCACAACGTTTTGAAATTCGATGACGTTTTATGGCGCTCGAGACTTGCGAACCCCCTTAACGCGATAAGACAACGAGAAGGATCTCCGAGGTTTCTTGTCTCAGATAACGGTTATGGTAATAAGTTTATAGCTGCTTAACTCGCGGCCTTGTTCAGTGAATGATTATCGGAAAAGTCGAACAAACAAGAAGCTTGAAATCACGGTATTTCGAGCACTCCATTAGCATCCCGCGAGACTCAGGCCTGCAAAGCTTTTTATTCCGGATTCGAGCAACAATTAATTTACCCAGAGATAAATTTTGGGGGCAGATGAGGCCAGACTTCGAGGCACCCCGAATCGCCTAAAAGACGCTGTGGCTTGTGGAAACATCCGTCGCAATTTGCCTTGTATTTGCTACTATAGGCTTGTTCGCTCTCCAGTGTGTAGGCGAGTGAATGGTCGTTTTAGCGATATGAACCCACCCCTGGAGCCCCGGAACCTCCACGTCAAACTCGACCCACGACCTATTCCCTCAAGATTGAAGAGTCAAATACTGGCACATACACATGTAATAGACAGAAAATCTCACGAACCTTCGAGAACGAAACGCCAATTTCGTCTTAACTCAAATTCGAATTTTTCGGACAATTCAGTCTTTGAATTTACGGTGTCTATAAGCTGTGAGGGAAATCTGGAAATCCGGGAAATGTCAGTAAATTCCATATGTCAAGTCCCAGTAGGTCCATTTTTCAATATTTGTGTTATTTTTACATTTTGTCAGTCGATATGTAAAGATAAGATATATGTTATTTCAAAAAACAGCATGTAGTTCTGAAATTTTACTTTATTCGATAACAAATTTGAAAGAATTTCAAATTTCAATTCTTTCAAATATATATGTAGTCAAACTAAATGTTGAAATAAGCGTCAAATTTTTGTTGGAACTGGTTTAACACGTTATTTCTGACACTGAAGTTTTTTGATAGACATTTTGTTCACAATCAGACAAGTAGAATCGATGGGCGACTGAAATAGGTTTTTTTTTTACTTGTGCCAAATATCTAAATGTACGCCCACGCGTTCTTCTTAGATCTATGAAAGTGTTGACACATTAGCTCGAGTCACTGATAGTGGCTCGAGTCAACACACTTACGAGCCTGTCTCCCGGTCCGCTCGTCTGTCGATGTAAGAGAAATAAATTTCATTTATATGGACGTTATACCGACGCGATCAAACATGAATAACGATGCAGTAAAGTCAAGAGAAGACGATGCGGAGGAAAAATTGATTCGCGTGTTTTTGAATGACTATGAATCATCATCTAGAAAAAAAACCTTTGATACATTCAAAAATTACGGTTATATGGAAAAAAAATTCAAGCCTCATATCACGTGCAATGCGGAAGATTCTTTACGTGTTGATAAGTACCACAAAATATTCCCCGCAGAAGCAGCTTCTTTCTCCACAGAGAAAATGAAATTCAGCTCAATCCACGCGGCTTTGCTAAACTTAGAACTGGTCACATTTTGGCTTCGATCGGTTCAGTACTTTTCGAACCATTCGAGTAACAAAATTTGGATCACGATCTGATCACGAATCTGAAGTTAGATTTGCGAAATTCGGAATAACGAATCCGAAATGCTTAAAACAAAGTTTGAAAATCTTCAGGTTTCGACTGAAATCGGTATCCAAAGGTTTTCTGAGTCACTGACCATACTAACCAATCTGAATATTTATTTTATGTTCCCTTCCTATAATTTATTTATTTGCAGTTTTTTTTTTTTAGAATCTTTAGATCATCTTGTATCCGAAATTAAAATAATCGTTACATTATCGCATATTTTCTGAGACCTTTACTGTAAATCGATGTTTCATCTCTCTCTCTCTCTTCTTTTTTTTTGTGTTTACTTT
Source organism: Euura saliciscinereae (assembly GCA_018420115.1). NCBI lineage: Eukaryota > Metazoa > Arthropoda > Insecta > Hymenoptera > Tenthredinidae > Euura > Euura saliciscinereae. The sequence goes on along the minus strand of JAFFZH010015438.1, from coordinate 6,633 downwards.
GAATACTTTTCTATCCTGTATAAATGACTTGACAAAAATTCCAAGTAGTAGCAGTAGAGCGCGGCGGCCGGACCGGACCGATCTCGAGTAGTATGAGGTGCGAGCGGCCAGACAGTGGGCGAGTAGTGAGACCGACGTCAGGTCAGGCATATTCAGAAGAAGCGTTCAAAGTTTCTGTTCATAGTAGAGGCGGGGGGAGCTGTAAATTCTGGAATATAAATGATCGACGACTTCGGTTGCTAATAGATTCTTAATTAATCGACCCGCGTAACGAATTTCACTTACAAGGCGTCTTTACATAACTTGTAACAGAAACGGCTAAAGAATTTTCGGTTTTGAATGTAGAATATTATACATGTATATTGATTCTGAATACATCTAATTGCGTTCAATTTAATAATCAAACGAATAAATTGTGTCGTTTATTGACTGGGTATAAATTCGAAGTTATTTCAATCGTACTGATAAGACGTCTGCGGCGATTTCGTGGACCTCGTGTGTCTGAAAGAAGTAACATTTTGTAAATAAGAGGTCTGCTTCCTTACCCTTTGACACCGACAATAATATAATAAATTTAACATCCTATCGATTCATATCGTCTTCTGGTGGGCGTAGAAAATATCTTCGACAGGAAACAGTGATGGGTACTATACGGCGGAACGACGGAAAAAGGGGGGGAAAGAAAGATTTGGCGAACAATCTCCTAGAAGTTTTCTTAGGATCGTTTATCCGTTGTATTCCCTTCCGTAAAAACTCTGGTTGGTATATTTTTTCGAGCTTCGATAAACAACGAAAATTATCGATCTCAATCCGAGAGTCGAGGATTGTGATGATAAACGGAAAAGTTCACGTTCTATCGAAATTAACTTCAATATCAAGTACCTATCGGATGAGTAACGTTGAAATTTAGGTAACCACACCTGACTCAGAAATTGCATTTATTCGGTACCTCGTCGCGGTTGTAATTTATTCTTACGTCATACTCTTGGATCTGAGGTATTCGTCAAATACTAATTAGCAGTACCCAGACGATGATGAATATTGTTTATTCGAGGTGTGTTAAATTAATTTCATTCTATACCAGACTGATGGAGTCCAGAGCCTTGCAACTTCCCCTAACAATAAATCGATAGTTGAAGATTTCATATCCACATCTTATTACCGATGATCGCGATATTAATTTGTGAATTAATTTTACTTTTCAATATAATCGTATTTAAAATTTTGCAGATTGTAACTGATTTTCTTTTTTCATTTTCTTATGATCGATATTTTAAAAAGATGGGACCTATCAGGACCGCACGTATTTTCTTTCGAGGTCGTAATTTTTGAATTATCACAGAATACAAAGGTCATTAAATTATTGCGAAATCTCTACTCTTCCATATAGACAGAATTGCTCTTCTAGTTGCCATTTTTACCATCATCCCCTGAAAGTGGGGAATTGCGTGGGACGCTGGCGCCAAGAAAGAGATAGACTACGTATTACTATATACGTATACATCTGTCCGCGAACTAGCTGGATAACTTGGACGGATTTTTCGTCTATTCTTGTAAATAAAAGATTCACTACGTACAATGGAATAAACTGTATAAATTTCAATCCAACAAATAGAGAAGCTGCGCTTTTAGTACCAACATTATGCAGTCGTCGGTTCTTCGACTGGAAATACGATTCGTTATAATTTTGGTCGAACTGCTGGAACTAGAAACCTCGAATCTTCGAGCGATGAGTAAAATATCGCATGCTCGTGTAATTATTGGCACGGGATATCTATTGCATCTACGGGTGATGAAACTGTGCAAAGTTTCGGCGTTGCGGGTGGGATGTAAAAAAAAAGTAGCAGAACTTGGCTCGACTCCCACAGCGAGTATGAAATTTTATTGGACCGAACAGTGTCGCACTTGTAGCTTCTGCAAGAATTATATGAAATGAATCACACTTCACTGCTGTACCCATGAATCTATAAAATTATTTTTTTAGCTATTTTAGCTCTTTTGATCGAGGTCAAATAAATTTATCCTGGACACATGTTGCTGGTTACTTTCTACGTATCATGAACATGAATCCGAAGACTCAGTCGTGTACGATTCACTGAATTTGTTTTCCAATCAATTCATTTCGATTCTGCGACGCTTAAATAATTATCACACATGTAAATATATCAGGACATACGTGTGATTCCCAATTTACGTGATGCTGCATGCAAATATTATTGAATAATTATAATTCGTACTGCATTATATTGGATTCATTGAGATAAAAGGTATCAGCGATGAATTACCAATTTTGCAATAATCATCGCAATAAATACGTGGTTTGTCCTCTTGAGTGGCCGGACCTCTTCGCAGAAATCGCCTAACTGCCGGACCACCCGTAAGTTAAATAGCCGTTGGTGAGTCAAGCGAACTGACCACAGTCAGAAGCGCAAATCAAACTTTGACGGTCCTTTGATACCGCAGGCGATGCCTAATTGTACACGTGATCAATAATCACGAGCATTGCTTATGTAAGAGGGTTAAAGATTGAGGAAAAGTGGGAATAAAAAATCGATTCTCGTATAATTAGTTACAAAAATCGAATAGATAAATTGATAGAATAATTGTCGGCTGCGTCGGCAGAGCGAGTCTAACGTAATAGAAATTAGAAAAAGTCAAAGTACAGTTGTTATAACTCATTGTTAGCACTAGTCTTTTTAAGTTCAGATTTAATCAAGAAGGGTTTGATTTGATTTCATTTCATTAATACGCTCGAGAAAACTTAGTACGAGACCGAAATACTAGAATCGTCGATTCTCTACAATTGTTTTATCAGACTTCGGACTCAGGATTTTCTTCGATTTACAATGTGGAGTATAGGACTTATCTAGATATAACTATGAAAGCTACTGTGAACACAATGGAAGATCAATTCCGGGTCAGCAATCGAACACACGTCATCTTGAATCAATAATTAAATTTCAATTATTTTTATCGGAGAAGAACGGCGTTATCTCTGAATATACTTGGTTCAAGGGACAACAAATCCCCCACACGATGCAATGCGAAAAATGATAACGAAACCACTGGAAAAATAATCTTCGTTGTCTTCGCGATATTGAACTTCTCGTCACAATTGTATCTCAGATTTTACGATAGCCAGTATTTTTCCACCGTTACATCGGTTTAAACCATCTTTCGTTGCCGAACAAAGATTTTACTTTGCAGACATTGGTTTTCTTTTATCTCAAAATAAGAGGTGATATTTTTCATTTTTTTCTGTTTTGTACATGTACAAAGTTAGTGAAATTCGATAGCGTCTATATGACGCTTGCAACGTAATATATATGATTTAATTACTCCAAAATGACTTCACACCCACGTACAATTTTTTTTTCTTTCAGTTTCAGAAATTATAATCAATACACTCGATTTTTCATTGATTAATTAATTCTGACATCGTGAGTTTTCCCTCAGTACCATAAATCTCGTAGTGGAACAGTTTGTTTCAAAAATACTATTGTGCGATTAAAAAAGAGAAAAATTTCGTTTCTGCACATTTTGATTTTTAAAGTGAAAAGGCGCACATTTTGATCGTTGGTTATTCTGCAATTTTTTTTTCACACATGCTGACACTTTTAATTTGCGAAAATCAACGATCGGCCCTTGTTCTGAAATGATCAAAGCGTGTCCTATAATTTTTTTTGTCCAAATCGGACTGAACGTTTTTCATGCAAAAATTGTGAGAGTCGTAAGACTTGAGGAAAAGGCATTTCGAGAGTCTGCCCAGTATTCGGAAAACCGTGAATTTATTCCTACGCATCAACTTATTTGGGCTCCAAACTTTCCCGGGTCCCTGGAGACGCAGCCTGAATTACCGGCAGTAACCGGAGATAACATCTGATATAATCATATAAAACCACCCAGGAGATATTTTTCAGCAGATGGCTATAGCGGCTATCGGTAATTCAGTGTTGCCCGCTATCTAACAAAAGGACAGGTGGAACCCGCTGCGATTTTTCGGTGAACTTTCTCTCGAATTCCACCAGGTGTCACAACTGCGATAATGCGCGAAACGGACGTAAATTTGAACTTCTCTCAAACCTATGATGAGAAATGAGAAGAGAAATGAGAAGAAGTTTTATCTGTATATCAAGAGACTCGGTAGAGTCTCGAGCCAAGTACATAAAAAAAAAATTTTTACGCGCGAGAGACTCAACGGCTCTAGGTATATACCCGAGCGACCACTGTTTCGGCCGAACGGCAATTTTTAAGTCGTGTTTATTCCGTCTTCGTGACAAATATGGCTTTTCGTATACACGGGTTTGAATGTAGGCTTAAAAAGCTCTCATTTAAGCCAAATTTCACCGTGATCGGTTTGCTAAGAGCTTAGATATGATTAATTATAGATTTCTGATAGCCCGTTTCAACGCCAATTTCATTTCCTCCGTCTTCGCACGTCGTTTCCAAATTCTGAATATATAATACTATAGAAAGTCGTTCGAAGTCGCTCGAGTAATAGGCAAGTTACATGGTGCTGAAATACCACAGAGTTTCCGATCTATCTAGTATAATACATGCAAACAGACGAACAACATTGTCTATGGCCGTCAAGTTACCGATCGTACTGTCGTTCCGTGTCGGCTGCTAGTGCGACTGCTAGATTGAGTGAGGTTAGGTTCTGCTAGGTCATATATACTGCGAGTAACCCTGGATGATGGCCACTAAGTGCGCCTGCAGCGGGCAACCGTACGTACGGCACGTGGTCATTCTGGGAATGGCCCGTTAGGACACTTTCGGATTGGACACGGATCCCATTGGACACGTGTCCAATAATTTTTTTTATCGGACACGTAATTATTGGACACGTCCCGATTGGACACCAAAGTTTTCGGACACTTCGCGATTGGACACGAGCTGAATATCCATCCACGAAAGTCTTTTTCGGACACGTCATTATCGGACACCAAATTTTTCGGACACGTTGCTATTGGACACCAAATTTTTCGGACACGGCGTTTTTTGGACACGTGTTTTTCGGGAACGGGCTTTCTGGAGACGTGCGTGTTTCACAACGGAAATTTTCATGGTGTGTAAGTGACCCGAACAACGAAGTTATTAACCACGAGGAATATGAAGTGCGCAGAAAAATATTGTTCCAAAATTGAAAATTCTGATGTTACGTGGTATGTGAATTGAGACTCAAGGGTATGCGGTATGAACAGAAGATCCTGTTTTTAAAAATGAGGTGAGTATTGAAGTAGGTTCATTTTCAAATAAATATTTTATTTCTTTTTACGGCACAGGCATTAAATAGATATATGTGGCATGCGCCGAAAGTAACTGTTTATTCGGCAAGGTTATGTTTTTCGTACGAGCCGTTGGTTTTACCTGGCGAACCGAAGGCGAGCCTTGTAAAGCAACGGCGCGTGCTAAAACCATAACCTTGCTGAACAGTTACTTTCTGCGCGCGCCCCATACAATATTTTTTACGGAAAACCCTAGCGGATCCATATACACCGTTATTCTGAGTGTTTTTTTTGGTGTATTTTTGGTGAGGTATGATAATGGTGTAAATTTGGTCGCATTTAGGCGTAACACCATTCTACGTCCATTATTACACCAGAAGTACACGGTGTAATTCTGCTTTTTTCATACTGTTTTACACCGATTTCACACCCACCGATTTTATACTGATTTCACACCGATTTTACACCCACCGATTTTACACCAATTGCACACCTTATCGATTTGGATCAAAGCGTACCAAAAAAATTATCTTGGCCACTTCAATTGAAGTGCACTTCTAGCATAAGAAAATATTAATGTCATTACATAATATTCATAATATTATTGATTATTATATTTGTAATAATAATTATTATTTAATAGCTTATTCAGAAGTCATCATATCGAATGTATCCCTATACGTACTTCTTATACTAATTCTACTGATAAATACTGCTTATTAGTATATACCGAATATTAATGTGCTTTGAATAATCTACGACGATAAACTGAAATATGTGATACATACCAGAATAAATTATTCAATTTTCCATTTAAATAAACCATGTCCATTGAATCTTATTTCCTTCACTTTTCATTGCCGCTCTGGGCATAATTTATGAATGCATCGCATCAGTACCGGTATTTATACATTTTCAGGCGCAAATCCGTTTGGCGTGAAATGGATGTAAAATCGGTCTAAAAGTGGTTGGGTGTAACATCGGTGTAAAATCGGTGTACAATTGGTTGGGTGTAAAATCGGTGTAAAAACGATGTTAACAATGCAAAATTACACCGTGTACTTTTGGTGTGATATCGGGCACAAAATGGTGTTTTACCGAAATATCACCAAATTTACACCATTTTTAACGGGGTATTTTCGGTGTATTTCTGGCGTAACCCAATCCGCTAGGGAGGCGGTTTCTGGCCACAAAATCGCGTATTTTGGACGCGCGATTAAATTTTTTTGTTTTTTTTAATTTTTAACTTTAATTTTTTTCGAACCAAAGTCAGCGAACTTGTGACCAGAAGAGTGTAGGAAGGTAGAAAAAGGCCGTCTGAGTACGATGAGCGGGTCCTGTACACGAAATCGCGCATTTTGGACGCGCGATTAAATTTTTTTGTTTTTTTTCAATTTTTCAATTT
>JAFFZH010015437.1:15806-34714 GCA_018420115.1 Euura saliciscinereae | reverse complement strand
GCCGGAAAAATCCTAAAAAATTCCCAAAATTTTGATTCGTGATCAGAAGACTGTATTCCAAAGCTCGCTGTTGTATCTTCAATATTGACAAAGTTAGCAATCGTAATTTCTGAACCGGAAGTCGGATCAAGTACACAAACAAAATTGCACATCTGCAGGCTGAAAACAGTATCCAGTGCAAATTTCATTAAAATCGGTTCAGCGGTTTGGCTGAAACCGTGTTTACAAGAAATGGAGGAGTCACATACACCACGCTTGAAGATGCTCGAAAACGACTACCCAGGTGCCAAAACGTGCTCCCTGCATGATTTTAGATTTTTTACTCGATCCGACGTTTTTAGCGATGGCGAATGTATAAGGCACTCAGTTTTTAACGATCGTGCCTAAAAACTACAAAAAAGTGCCTCTTTGGGGGAAATGATTGTTTTAGACCAAATTTCTGATAACTTTTTCACTCTAAAACAAATTCCTCAAGTGAATCTACTATTCTTTTTACTCTGATATTGAATAAAATGGAGATTGCTGTAACTGAAGTACTTCATCGCCAGTACCAGTTCCAGCGGAGGGACCTTCGGAGGCCTCTTGGGTGCATCGCATCGAATTTTCAGCTTATATGGATTACATGTTGTGGTTTTTTTTCTTAATTTTGAATGTAAAAACTAGTAAGAAAAAGTTGGCATCGGTATACAGTATCAATTATAGCAAATACTTCCTTAACCCGAACCGCATCGTTAAGATAATCATGACACTCGACGATGATCTGGTATGGGAAGCAGAAGTAAAAAGAATGAGTGGATTTTTTGGTCCTTACAAGACGTCGTAAACGTTCACACGTAAGATGCCGAGTGTTTTGACCCAGATACTATGCAAATGAGGATACATTACATGCAAATCGTCGATGCGGTTGAAAGACCTTTAAGCGATAAGTATTTGTGCCAATATCGTCTTCGCGATCTACACCCATACGGTATGCTAAATCGTTTTTATACCGACGGCGGAAGTGGATGTACAGTTTCGCGGTTCAGGTACTCGGTAAGGCTCTAAAACGATCAGAGAAAAGACGATAACGTCTCATCGAATCTGGATAGCGATGGTATAGCATTTGAATCAAGATGTAGGTACGTGTGTCGATACCTAGCTAACCTATATCTTTCTGCTCTATATAAATCGAACTGTTTTCACTGCAGGTAGAATATTGCAAAAATTGAATCAGTTATCGTATCAATTGTTGTAATGAAACGTTCCGACTGGATACACTCAGCCGTGTATAGAACGTCTTTTCTGGCTGCTAGTCGGTTCTCTATACATCACTAGTCAAGGTGAACTGGAATTTGGTATGAGTGTAAATTTTTTTACGTACAGTGCGCGTCAATAATGGTGTACGAAAAGTCCACTTCCTCCACAGTCTAGCCAATAGACCAGCGAAGCAATTCGCGTTTTTGGCCATACAAGATGGACAGAGTATTGGAGTGATGGGGGTGCTACCGACTAGCCCATAAGAGTTACTCCCTTCAGGGAGCACTTCTTCCTTACCTGATAAACGATGCAGTATCGTCTGTTTGCGTCCGTATTTTCTGCTCCCATACACCGTTAAAGCATATTGGGATCGAAAAAATACTGACCAGCTGGTCTCTAGTTCGAACTAATAAGTGCAGGGTAGCCGGGCTTTGGAAACTTTCAAAATCGGGTTAATTCATCAGTACGTTATCATTTTGACTTCTTGCAGTGTGGGAATATCGTATTTGATGACTTATGACTGAAAAACAGTTCTGCGGAATTTATTTTCAGCTTAGACGACGCCCCCAGTTTCTTTCCCAATAGGCAATGGTTGAACCATTCTGTATGGTCTAGGTAAGAATTGTTGTGTGTCGTAGGAGCAGATCAACTCGAAGACAACATTATTGACGCGCACTGTACAACGAGGATTCCCGAGAATTTGCTAGAAATTAAAACCTTGCAGAAATCCTGTTTTCGCGGAATATTTCAAGAATGGTCATGTTATCGGTTCTACCCTCGCATATGTTTATAACCTGTATAAAATTCGCTATTAAATTGTCCTGCGGCGAATCAGGGGTACGGTGGATCGCCTTCGAGACAGGGCTGTCCGAAGAAGTGGCTAAAATCAGCAAACCCAGCAGATGCACCTAAAATCGCAGCGGTGTTACGCGTGCTGTTTGCTCCTCTAAACTCAAATTTGAATAACCCGCTCAATTACCATGGCACTGGGTCACGAGGCTACCAAAACCCCGTAATCTGGCGTGACCGCTGGAACTTCACTTGCTCGTGTGTATTCGAACGGAGCGGATCACGTTTACCTTTACAATATTACGGGTGATATTCGTGCCGTATGTGCTATACTGTGTGGCCGCGTATGGACCTTGAAGCATCCAACCCCCAGAAATACATCACGATCATCAGAATTAACCCACCTACCCTCACGAAAGAAGCGAGTCAGCACGAGTAAGTAGCCTTGTTTTCACCTATGTGCCATGCCTCGCGACTTTGTGATTCTCTCTCAGATGCGAACAAGCTAGGTTCGCATTCATTTTGGTCCTTCGAGCCGGATCGAACCGCTCGTGGAAGATACTTGGTCGCAACGTCTTGTCTTTCATCAGGTAGCTTTAACGGTTTTTGATTGCCGGCAATTATACAAGTATCGAAGTTGGAGATAGAGCGATATCTCTATTCTACTCCAAACGCTCTCTCTATCCTTTTCTTGCGCGTTGCTTCTACCCTTCTAAGTTGCGTGCCAGCGCAAACTCTGTTTACACTTTTTTCTTCACTGCTCGAGTCTGCCTGTTGCCAGGAGACCCTGTTTTCGTTTTCGGTTTCCAACATAATAGCGGGTGACCATAAAGTTCCCTCTGGAAATACCGAAATACGTGTTGTATGTACATCACTGAAGTACTCCTGTTCCTATCCTTATCCTCCATCTTTATTGCGCCTTCGACAGCACAATCGTCAATATGGAGCAGGGATTAGTCAATAAGCGTCATAGCGCTATACTTCGAGTACAAAACTTGCTCGCGTTAGCTCAACGCGCTCGTTCGGATGCGAGGTTGCTCCCCGAATTTCAGGCGCGATACGAAGATTTGCCCACCGCGGTAAACGCGTTTGAATCGTTCCATTTGGACCTTCTGGCTACTGTGCCCTCCTCGGAGATGGACGCTCAGGATGAGGTTCAAACCAACTTTGATAGCTTGCATTATTCGATCAAATCAATTTACCGAGAAATATTCGGGGACCCGATTAATATTGCGAGTGACTTTGATCGGTCAAATCATTCCTTGAACTCCTCACAACATAGAAGTTCCAGAGATAATATAAGATTACCACGCATAGAAATTCCGAAATTTGACGGCAACATAAAGGGTTGGCCTACCTTCTATGACGTGTACCGTACGTTAATCCACGAAAACACTGGATTGACCGACATTGAAAGATTTCAATACCTTGTTGCTTCGCTATCCAAGGACGCGTTAACGGTTGTGAAGAATTTGCCGATAACGGAGGACAACTACAAAATCGCGTATGCCGCGTTGGTCGCAAGATACCAAAACAAACGAGTGTTGCTCACGAACTATTGGCAATCCATTGTTCACTCACCTACAAACAAGGACGAGTCAGCCTCCATGCTACGGTCGTTATTGTCAACGTTTTCGGAAAACTTGATCGCCCTCGAGCAATTTCAAGAAGATATGTGGGATTTCACTAAGTTTAGTTTATTGCTGCAAAAACTTGACTCCAACACGCGCAAACGTTTTGAGTTGGAGGTTACTGGAACCGAAGTTCCCAAGTATGATACTCTTTATCAATTTTTACTGAAACAATGCCACGCTCTCGAAGCTGCCGGAATGTCCTCGACCGGTAATTCCGCAAATCAATTGCCTCAAACCAAAGGCAAGAAATCGGATCACGGGCATGGTAAATCTAGTACCCCCACCAAATCTACTGTTGCGTTAGTCGCCCAGCCTGAGAAGACCAGAACGTGTGTGTACTGCAGTCAGGAACACTCGATATTTAATTGTAACGGGTTTCTCCAGTTAGATGTGACCGCCCGTCACAAATATATCAAAGACAATGCTTTTTGCTTCAACTGCTTTGCGCCATCCCACGGTGGCAACCGTTGCCCGTCAAGGGGCACCTGTCAGAAGTGTGATAAGCGACATCACACTCTGCTTCATTTTTCAAACCGAGATGACGGAGCTAAACACGACTCTGCAAACACAGCCGCAGCATCAAGCGACGTGTCCGTACCCGCGATGACCACGAATCTTTCGCCCGGTACAATTTTGTTTCAAACGGCCTTAATTTGCATTCGCGATGCCCACGGCAATTCACACACTTGTCGAGCATTATTGGACAGCGCAAGTGGGGCTAGTTTCATTACATCAACTCTAATCGCTAAGCTGGGACTTGCGATTTCTCAACCTATTGTAAAACCGATTCGCGGATTAGCTCAGATGTCCATGTCTGCCGAACTGAGTACGGTGGAGTGCACCGTCACTTCACGCGCGCCGTCGGTAACCCCGATTACATTGGAAATGATCGTGATTCCAAATATTTGCGATCATCTTCCATCTTCTCCGGTCCGAGTGTCCGATTGGACGGAACTGCGTAAGCTTTCTCTTGCTGATCCGACCTTCAGTCAACCGGGTCCGGTCGATGTTATGCTAGGAGCGGATGTTTACTTTACACTCTTGAAGGAAGGAATCCAACGGGTCAATCACGGACAATTGACCGCTATTAATACGATATTCGGCTGGGTAATCACTGGTGCTGCTAAAGCATCCCACACTCGCGACATTCATAGCTTCTCCACGTTCGTGTTTCAGGCTCTCGATGCCACGATTAAACAGATGTGGGAGCTTGATCAAGTTCCTCAATCGCCCAATCTGTCCGCTGACGATCAGCGTTGCGCCGCATTATACGACGAGACATGTGTCCGCGAGTCTCCCAACCGATATATTGTGTCGCTGCCTTTCCGGAACGATCGTCCCGCTCTCGGTGATTCGTATCAAGTTGCGCTGCGACGCTTCACGTCACTCGAAAATCGATTAAACAAGGATCCACAACTTCGTGTACAATATGCATCATTTATGCGCGATTATTTGGACCAAGGACACATGCGTTTAGTGTCCCCAACGGATCTGAACTGGGACGACGTCTTTTACATCCCCCATCACTGTGTTTTTAAGAACCCGGGAGATCCAACGACGATCCGTGTAGTGTTTGATGGATCGGCAACCTCTTCCAACGGAGTATCATTGAACTCTACCCTGTACACGGGTCCAAAGCTCCAACGCGACATCGCGTCTGTTCTGTTGACCTTTCGACTTCACAAGATTGTTTTTACCGCAGATATTCGCCAAATGTATAGACAGATACAAATCTCAGACGCGCATCAGCGTTATCAGCGCATCCTATGGAGATTCTCTCCGCGCGACCCTATTCAACACTATCAACTGACTACGGTCACTTATGGCGTTTCTTCGAGCCCATATCTGGCGATTCGTACCTTGTTCCAACTATGTGACGACGAGGGCTCTCGGTATCCTCTTGCAGCCCAGGTTCTCAGACACGACACATATGTCGACGATATTGTCAGCGGTGCGGAGTCACCTGATCAAGCGTTGCAATTGCAACAACAGTTGATCGCGTTAACCGGCGAGGGTGGCTTCGAACTCCGTAAGTGGGCAAGCAGTCACCCCCTTCTTCTGTCATCAATTCCGGCTGACCATCAGCAACCATACACCTTCGACACTAGTGAATCGGCTCCGCTAAAGATTTTGGGCCTCCAATGGCGGCCGGACTCAGATACGTTTTCGTATCAAGTGGATCCGATTGACCGTTTATGTACGAAACGTACTGTATTATCGGACTTGGCCAGGGTCTATGATCCATTGGGTTTTTTGACACCCATAACCTTATTCGCGAAGCATTTAATGCAATGTTTATGGAGTCGAGGGCTTCAATGGGATGAACCACCTCCCCCTGAAATTGTCGCGATCTGGTCCCAATTCACGACACAACTGCCTAGTCTTTCCGCGTTACAACTGCCGCGTCGCGCGATCGTTGATAGCTCGTTGCCTGTGGAACTCCATGGGTTCTGTGACGCGTCGGAAAACGGCTATGCTGCGGTCATATACTTACGACAAGTCGAGCATAACGGTAAAGTTCACGTCGGTTTTTTGTGCGCGAAATCAAAGGTATCACCTCTGAACCGGGTCTCTATACCCCGACTAGAACTTTGTGGCGCAGTGCTGCTCGCGAACTTAATTGAATTCGTCCGTTGTACGTATGAAGGTCGCTTAAGCCTCGATCAAATATATGCGTGGTCCGATTCCACGGTCGCGCTGTCCTGGATTCAATCATCTCCTCACAGGTGGAAGACCTTTGTGGCCAATCGGGTGAGCCACATTCAGGACAAGATACCTCCCAGCTGTTGGAACCACGTGGACGGGGTTGACAATCCTGCCGACTGTGCGTCCCGTGGCGTTTTACCAGATGCACTTCCTGCACACCCCTTATGGTGGGCGGGGCCGTCTTGGCTTCATTCTTCGCCAAAATATTGGCCCCAGACAAGTCGCGTTGTGGAATTACCCCTAGCCGCTGACGCGGAGCAGCGACGGATAGTTTTTCTCACACATGACCAGGACAACAGTTTTGTTGGTCGTCTTCTTTCCAAATTTTCGTCTCTACGTAAGATAATGGGCATTGTCGCCTTCTGCCAGCGTTTTATAACAAACTGTGCGAAGCCTGCACGTATCATTGGGCCCCTCAGCGAGGTGGAACTCTACAATGCACAAACCATCATCGTACGCGATATGCAGCGGGACGTGTTTTCAAGGGAAATCGAGAATCTTCAGAATGGCCTCCCGTGCTCCAAGCCACTTCGAAAACTTGCCCCGTTTCTCGATCCACACGGTGTGATCCGCGTAGGAGGTCGCCTCCGACATTCGGAGCTTGACCTTGACGCAAAGCACCCTATGCTCTTGCCCCGGGCACATCGATTGACCGAATTGATCATTCGCGATATTCATACAAAAAATTTGCACCCCGGTCCGCGAGCTCTTCACTATTTGCTATCTCAGAGATTTTGGGTTCTATCGCCCCGCCGCGCAATCAACCACACGGTTTCAAAGTGCTTCCGGTGCGCTCGCGTCAACCCGAAGGCGCTCACCCCAATGATGAGTGATCTCCCACCTGCGCGAGTCTCGCAGGTAAAACCGTTTTCACATACTGGCATTGACTTTGCCGGTCCCTTCACAATCACCATGGGTAAATACCGTGGAGCAAAAACGATGAAGGCATATATCTGCGTCTTTATTTGCTTCGCCACTAAGGCCATGCACCTTGAATTGGTGTCCGATCTTAGTTCCGAGGCGTGTTTGGCAGCCATGCGACGGTTTGTTGCTCGACGAGGCCGTTGTAGCCATATCTATAGCGATTGCGGCACCAACTTCGTCGGTGTTAACCGGACACTTTCATCCTTCTGCAAGGACGCCGCCGAAACCTCAGCCATTGCCTGGCACTTTAACCCACCCGCAGCTCCACATTTTGGCGGATTGTGGGAAGCTGGGGTGAAATCAGTAAAAACGCACCTGAAACGCGTTGTCGGACTTCAATGCCTCACTTATGAGGAACTCCTCACCGTATTGAGTCAGATCGAAGCCGTGTTGAACTCACGACCCTTGTGTCCGATGAGCGACAATCCTAACGACGTTTCGGTGTTGACACCGGGACACTTCCTCACGTTGGAGCCTCTAACCGCTCCACCCGATCCCGATCTAACGCCGCTCAACGTCGGCCGCCTCAATCGATGGCAATTGGTGCAACGTCTTCAGCAAGATTTTTGGCGCCGCTGGCACATCGAATACTTGCATACGTTGCAACAGCGCGGAAAGTGGACCACGACTTCCGAACCGCCGACCGAAGGCACGCTTGTCCTACTGAAAGACGAAAACGTTCCTCCGCTGCAATGGGTTATGGGACGAATTATCAAGCTCTATCCCAGCCGCGATGGTACCCCTCGTGTGGCTCAGATTCGCACGAAAAAGGGTGTCCTTGACCGCCCGTTGGTCAAGGTATGCCCGCTTCCAAGGCAGTAGTCGATTCCCTCGGCTACCTGCTTCTCTATGTATGTGATGTCTACCCTCTCTGCTCCCTCCTACTTCAGTGAGCCTTACAATACATTTTTTCGTTGATTTGGTTCTGAAAAGCCACGAGGCTATACGTAAGCTCGTAAGTAACGGGATAAAGAGAGCACTAGTTTTAAGCTTTCAGGCTGTTTGGCTATGCACAGCTGCTACGGTGATGGAATGACGTTGCGACGACGTTCTACCACATACTTTCATTAAAAAAAAAAAAAAAAAAAAAATTCCTTATACTCATTTTGGTGGGCGGTGTTTGCTCCTCTAAACTCAAATTTGAATAACCCGCTCAATTACCATGGCACTGGGTCACGAGGCTACCAAAACCCCGTAATCTGGCGTGACCGCTGGAACTTCACTTGCTCGTGTGTATTCGAACGGAGCGGATCACGTTTACCTTTACAATATTACGGGTGATATTCGTGCCGTATGTGCTATACTGTGTGGCCGCGTATGGACCTTGAAGCATCCAACCCCCAGAAATACATCACGATCATCAGAATTAACCCACCTACCCTCACGAAAGAAGCGAGTCAGCACGAGTAAGTAGCCTTGTTTTCACCTATGTGCCATGCCTCGCGACTTTGTGATTCTCTCTCAGATGCGAACAAGCTAGGTTCGCATTCACGTGCATTGTTTTGTCGTCAAGTTGATTTCTCCGATCTGAAAATATCCCGTTTACACAGAAATTTAATCGCTCGGTAAAATGCCTTCTGTGAAACTCCGCTCGTATGAAGATGCTCCAGACGGCTCCAAGTTACGAGTAGCAAATTCTTGTGGAAATCAATCCAAATTTACCCCCTTTTATCGTCTAATATTGTCAGAGTCCTGCACCGAAATAGTAAAATCGGGCTGGTGAAATTGATATGGAATTTTTCGCTCGTCAAAACACGATTCTTGCATTATCCGTCCAGCGCTAACGGTTTCCAAATGCGAAGCGTCCGAGCAAAGAGTGGCGTGCTCGAGCTGGCTGTCCAGAAAACCCAGCCGTGCACGCGTAGTCCAGTCGGAATGTAAGGTGGACGAAGTTTACCGACTCCCATTCAGGAATGACGTAGGTGGATGATTGTTTTTTTTTTGTCTAAATACATCGGATGCTCGAGACCACATTCCGAAGTTCTTGAATAAAGTTAGGTTTGTGTTCAGGCACGAAAAATGACTGAAAATTGAACACGCTCCACTTTGAAGATTTTTTTTTTCATCTGCGACGTTTATAAGACAAAGTTTCCGTCCAAAAAGTCATACGTATCATTGTCAGTTGAACGGTAAATGGCATGAAAACAACTTCCAAAAAAAAAAACGAAAGCATGGAAAGTTTTGTTTATCGCATGTAAATCAGTAAATTGAAAACGTGTTGTCTTGCAATTCTAGAACAATCTCTGCGCAAATGGACTGTGCAAATTTTACCAGGATGTGTCGCACAGTTTGGCGACGACGGATGATCCCCGCGTGAATCTACCCTTCTTTCATAGTTTCGACGCCAATTGGCTGACAGACTGTGAAAAAATCGTGGATTTAGTTTCAGGATATCACATTTTCAATTTACTGATTTTCATGTGATGAACAAGATTTCGATCCCCTCATTTACCGTTCAATTAACCCAATGAAACGTGATTTTATAATGAGACTGATCTAGCAGACGACGATGCAGCGTACAATTTTTGTCCAAAACTTTTTCTTCTGGACCTAGTAGACGAAAAAAAAAATCTTCAAAGTGGAGCGTGTTCAATTTTCAATCATTTTTCGTGCCTGAACTCAATCCCAACTTTATTCGAGAACTTCGGAATGTGGTCTCGAGCATCCGATGTACTTAGACAAAGAAAAACAATCATCCACCTACGTCATTCCTGAATGGGAGTCGGTAAACTTCGTCTACCTTACATTCCGACTGGACTACGCGTGCACGGCTTGGTTTTCTAGACAGCCAGCTCGAGCACGCCACTCTTTGCTCGGACGCTTCGCATTTGGAAACCGTTAGCGCTAGACGGATAATGCAAGAATCGTGTTTTGACGAGCGAAAAATTCCATATCAATTTCACCAGCCCGATTTTACTATTCCGGTGCAGGACTCTGGCAATATTAGACGATAGAAGGGGGTAAATTTGGATTGATTTCCACAAGAATTTGCTACTCGTAACTTCGAGCCGTCTGGAGCATCTTCATACGAGCGGAGTTTTACAGAAGGCATTTTACCGAGCGATTAAATTTCTGTATAAACGGGATATTTTCAGATCGGAGAAATCAACTTGACGACAAAACAATGCACGCGTAACACCGCTGCGATTTAGGTGCATCCGCTGGGTTTGCTGATTTTAGCCACTTCTTCGGACAGCCCTGTCTCGAAGGCGATCCACCGTATAACCTCTGATTCACCGCAGGACAATTGAATAGCGAATTTCGCAGGTTATAAGATTCATGTGAACTATTTCGTCGTGGGAACGCCCATTAATTCTTGTTGAGATAATCAGGAAAAAAAGAATTTTGACACACGTTCACCCTCAGTGAGGTATATACTAATCGCAAGAATTTTCATAGAGTCCGTGGACATCTTCGTGAGGTAACAATCCAGATAGTTACACTGTCTCAATTATTGACGTATTCGGTTGTATCTTTTTCGTAATTATTCCAAAAGTTTAAAAAATGGAGAATGATAGAATTCTATTTTCTGAGGCTGTAGCAATTGGTTCGTGCTTGACATAAATTCTCAATTGATATCCAGGGCTGGTAGCAGTAGAGTGCTCCAAACTGAGTGAGAAAAGTGATTCTTTTTACCCCCAAAAGTGACAAAAAAGTTACGAAAAGTTACTTGCAAAAATCAATTATTGGTCAGTAATTACTGCATCGACAGAAGTTACAATTGGATTGTCATTCTAATTGGATATCAATTTGAAAGAATTATCCGATCGATGAAATCATTTATATGATAAAAAATTTATTTATCATATATTATACGACGCACAAAATATTACCTCAATTCGAGATCTCAGTAAGACATTGAGAAAAAGTATATACATATTTTTGCAGTGTGAAGTTGAATTGTGACCAGAAAAGTGACTCGAATCTTGAAAAAAGTGGGGAAAAAATGACTTAGATTGTAAAAAGTAGCTAATGGTGAGAAAAGTGACTATTAGCTACCAGCCCTAGATATCTTTAATACCAACTCTTTAGTGAAATGAAGGTATTAACATCGGATCTAAACCTGAATGAATTCTCATTTGGAATTTTAGAACACTTTATTCAATGTGTGATAAGTACTCCTTACATGGCCCGCAGCGATTGGACTATACGTATGTAATTTTTTTTGTTCGGGATTTCTCTCGATCGACATTTCGACATGACGATAATATCGATTGCAATTATTACCTGACTATAATTAACATCAACGAGGCTTTC
Source organism: Euura saliciscinereae (assembly GCA_018420115.1). Taxonomy (NCBI): domain Eukaryota; kingdom Metazoa; phylum Arthropoda; class Insecta; order Hymenoptera; family Tenthredinidae; genus Euura; species Euura saliciscinereae. The sequence continues at coordinate 23,168 of JAFFZH010015437.1, read as the reverse complement.
AGAAGAGCACAATTTCAATTTCCAATTTCAATTTCACTCAATAGTTTCTTTTTTACGGCACAGGCATTAAAAAGTTACTTTTTGACGCCTGTTTTCGTTCCGGCAAGTGGCACTTTATACCGCTAAGTTCAAAGTTGCGGTATAAAGTCTTTATTCCGCCACTTTGATGCGCAGTTCGAAGTGCGCATGTCAAAGTTGCGGAATAAAGTCTTTATACCGCAGGTTACCCCCTCTCTACTACCTTTTACAGCAGCTCCTATACGCAGTTCGTGCGGAACTCAACTGGCGTCAAAGTGACCATTGATGCCTTTTCCGTAAAAAATATTGTATGGGGCGCGCGCAGAAAGTAACTGTTCGGCAAGGTCATGTTTTTCGTACTCGCCGTTAAACAGTTACTTTCTGCGCATGCCACATAAATATCTATTCTTCTGATAAGACACGATCTCTATCCATAGAATTTGTTGACCATATAAAAAAAAAAAGATTTCCGATTTAGACGAAGAACAAAAATTCGGTGTTTCCACTCGATCTTTAGAGATAAAGAAAATTATTGGAAACATTCGTCTGAATCAGTGGCAATTCACAACTCTGTTCACCCTGATCACGTACTTGATTATTCGATCCGAGAAACCGCTTCACAATTTTATTGCCGTATGAAGAAGCTTTTCAACTTTGAAGCCTTTAAGGTATGCTTGAAACACTTTGGACAAAAATGCGGTCATTAACGTCGGCCTAATGAAGTCCGAAGAGTTGCAGCCGCGGCTGATAGACGGTAACATTTCTTAGTCGAACAAAGAAAATGTAATCATGCTATAAGATGACCTCACGGTAACTTCTAACCCGTAATAATCACACTTACCTAAGTAGTCTGCTGCAATAGACACACCGGGTCAATTTGACCCGAGCCAATTCTTTGAGCGTTTACTGAAGCAAGACGATATAACATAATTTGAACATTGAGAAATATCCTCTCATCGATGATCAGACTGTAGATTTTTCATTTTTAGGTACTAAGAAAAATTCTTGAAAAAAAGTGATCGCAAAAACACGGTTTTCTACTTGAAAATTCGTAACTTTTTCAATTTTCAATATTTTTTCACAAAAATTTAGAACGATACTCTTGAGTTATAGTACTTTCATAAAAAAAATTGGTCGGTACGCGGTGTACAATAGATATTTATGTGGCATGCGCCGGAAGTAACTGTTTATTCGGCAAGGTTACGTTTTTCGTACGAGCCGTTGGTTTTACCTGGCGAGCCAAAGGCGAGCCTTGTAAACCAACGGCTCGTACGAAAAACATAACCTTGCCGAACAGTTACTTTCTGCGCGCGCCCCATACAATATTTTTTACGGAAAAGGCATTAATAGTCACTTTGACGCCAGTTGAGTTCCGCACGAACTGCGTATACGAGCTGCTGTAAAAGTTAGTAGAGAGGGGGTAACCTGCGGTATAAAGACTTTATTCCGCAACTTTGACATGCGCACTTCGAACTGCGCATCAAAGTTGCGGAATAAAGACTTTATACCGCAACTTTGAACTTAGCGGTATAAAATGCCACTTGCCGAAACGAAAACAGGCGTTAAAAAGTGACTTTTTAATGCCTGTGCCGTAAAAAATGAATATACTTTGAAAAATGAATCCGGCGTCCTTCCATCATAGTCTAAAAAACTAACGTCTTCTAACTCGTTTTAAATTTCTGTACCTTGTCACAGCTGCGTGATCCAGACGATGAAATGTGAGATTGACGACGACTCGTTTATTGCAGCGAAGAGGGTATTCGCTCTGGGATATCAAATTAGCGCGATAATCGAATGGCCTGGTATAACACCCGGATATATAAATTCTAACAAAAATAAATAAATAAAACGAGGTAACTGTAAGTAAAGACTGTAGTAGGCTGTAAAAATATGATCGTCTCGGATTCTTCCTCGAATTGGCGACCCGGTTTAATCCTCCATTTTCCGGCTAGAAGTTCAGCGTTCAACCTCGGCTGACCTGCCGAGGGTAGAACCAGTTTCCCACGATCAAAAAAGGACTCGCGAGGTATAACCGTAGCTATAGCTATAAGAAATCGAGTCAATGTAGCATCTATATACCTTAGCACTAGATGCAGTCAGATTTTCGCTAATATTGATGTCAGGAAGAGAGGAAATTGACAATGAGCAATGAAATTTTGAAAATCCTTCCAGCAGTTTTTCAATAATGATAGTTCAGACTGTGAAAAAAAAATTTCAGCCTCCTACGATGAATGTATGAGCGCAAGAAACCTTGTGCGAAAAAGATTTTGCCCACCGCTGCCAAAAATTCCCTGCGTCTAACACTTTCATCGCAGGAGGCTGACATTTTTTTTTCACAGTCTATTGAAAAACTGCTGAAAGGTTTCTTAATTACACCTCTTTTTGATATTGTAAGAATTTAAAAAGCCATTTTTGCCCGAAATTTCACCGAAGTCTTCCCCTTAAGGTGAAATGAAAGTCACGTGATCTCGATATGATTTACACTTGGAATTTTCAAACGCTATTTTCTCAGCCAAAACACATTCGATTGATGTGAAATTGACATCAGTGACGTAGAAAAACTGAACGAAGGGCCTGCCAATCGTAGATTTTCGAAAATCGAGACGTAATAACAGTTTTTTAACAATATTGTTCTGTAATCCAAGGAAGTGCTGCCTCTCTCCACGAGGGGCAGCACCTCCTTGGGTCACAGAACAATATTGTTACACAAAATTCTGATTATGTCTTTCGATATTCGAAAATCCACGATTGGCAGGCCCTTCATTCAGTTTCTCTACGTTACTGATATCAATTTCACATCAATCGAATGTGTTTTGGCTGAGAAAATAGCGTTTGAAAATTCCAAGTGTAAATCATATCGAGGTCACGTGACTTTCATTTCACCTTAATTTGAAAAATGATAATCTAAATCAATAAATTTATTGTTTGCAGAATTTTTGGTAATGCGAGAAGGACAGAATGAATCTTTTTAAGAGATGCACCCGCAGTACAGTATGATGGCTGTTCCGATTTTCTAAACAACCTATTTCCAGTTACGCGTTAATCATCGTTATTCGATAGATTCGTGGCTAAATAAATAGAAGTGGGCTACGATTTGTTTTAAAGCTTCTCGAATATTCGAATCTTCAAAATGACGAAACTGTTATCATAGCTACGTAATTGGTTATAGATGTTTCGAGTTGGCGTAAGCATTGATATTACAAATAGTTATATTTACCCAGATAGATTATGTAAACTTATACTCACGTATGTATTTATGTATGTACATACCTATACATCGTTTCAAAGATTGATTGGCGGTTTAACGAAACTGTTTGCTGACTCTATAGGTGTAAAACTTTGTACGTAGTTTACCTAGTATGAAAAACGTCTTCCATAATAACTACCAAGTGTTTATTATACGTGATCGTAATATGAATTTTGTTTTTACGGCACAGGCTTTAAAAAGTCACTTTTTGACGCCTTTTTTCGTTCCGGCAAGTGGCACTTTATACCGCTAAGTTCAAAGTTGCGGTATAAAGTCTTTATTCCGCAACTTTTATGCGCAGTTCGAAGTGCGCATGTCAAAGTTGCGGAATAAAGTCTTTATACCCTAGAAATTCCCTGAGATTTCCAGGATTTCTAGGTTTTTCAACAAAGTAGGTAAGACACCCTCCCTGTATGGCAATTGCAAAAATTTCATCACGCCAACCCAAATTCGATATCATTCGGAGAAAAAACGTGAAAGTTTGTTATTTTCGTATTTTATCATTGCATTTATTATAACTTATGTCTTTTTTTTACTGCCTGTTTTTTTTTCTTGGGGGGGGGGGGGGGAAGGGGGAATTTATTTACCTAATATCGGAGCTTGTTTTTCAGCACTTGGCTGTTTTCTGATGGCGCATAGAAATTTTGTCAATATACTTTATCAATTTACTTAATTACCCGATTTTCTCGTGCTTCATCCGCTGAGCGGCAAATTTCAAACGCTATACATACCCTTTTCCGGTACTAACGACTTCATTGTTGGTATTTTATTTTTCACGTAACATTGTGATTATTATTGAGAATCTTCATTTTTTGACATTATCAAAATTAATAAGTAAAGCGTTTGTTAGGTTCTTGTTATAGGTTTAACTTTTTTACTGACCTGTGATACCTAACAACACGCTCTACTTATTATCATCATTATATCGAAAGATTAATTTTTCCAGATAGATACTAGATTGGAAAAGAGATACTAGAACCGGAGGACTTACCTTCTTGATTCGAATTAGGATTGGGATGCGACGTAGCATTCGGAGGCGTCGGAGCCGCATCGTCTTCAGCGACGCCCATGATCGTTGCTGGAGTCGTAGTATGCTTTTGCTGATGAAACGACTCCACGTCCGTCGCCTCTTCGCACCTAGAAAATTTTGTGAAAAAAATAAAGGATCATGTAAAATGGGAACGAGAAAAGAAGCTAGATTTTTTTACTATACACGAAAATATCTCGTCTCATTGCTTCCAACTCTAGTACACAAAATTTTTATTCCGAAAAATCTTTCTTTCAACAGAATTTTTTTTTTTCATTTGTCACGAACACCCCCACATTAATTTACGCCGTCCCTAGACAGCGAAACTGGAGGTCGAGGTTTTGTGCCCGAGCTGAGCAAGAGATTATTTCTTTTGATCATAATTTTCGTGCTTCCCTGGATAGAAAGTGCTCGCCAAAGCTCGTCGGCCAACCCCTATTTTCGCATGTCATACAGTACGTGTGTAGATAAAACATGCGCCTATACCGTGAGTTTATCGCTATGCGGGCCACTCGGTGCGCCTGAAACAGGCAACCGTACGTACGGCACGTGCTAATTCTTATGGGACGTAATATATATATAATATATATCTAATATACAACCGTCATACATGCTTTTGCAATTGAACCTTGACATACTGGATAGCAGGAAATAACTGCCTAATTTAAACCATTAAATACACGGTGGCCAGTATAAAGAGAGGAAGAAAAAAATTCTTTTTACCACACATGCATTAAAAACTCGTGTTTTTTGCCCTCCTTAACGGGATGGAAGTCACAGTTTCCTGACCGGGACAATAAACCGGGATAAAAACTTGCAAGAGGGATAAAAACTTTGGCAGCAGGGATAAAAACCTCTCGTAACCGTGGTAACGATAAAATAACCTAAGAAAGTGCTGCCCCCAGTGGAGAACACCGTTTTCGTGTTTCTAACCTCACTTTCTTTCGTTTTTAATGCATATGTGGTAAAAAATAACATATGTACCATGGGAAGGAAGCAGGCGTTTTGTCTCGCGCATTTTGCAGAACTTGTCTTCACTCTCGGGCGCCTTTGGCGCCCTCGAATTGCAACTCGTTCTGCAAAATCCGCGCTCCTCGCCAAAAATCGCCTGCTTCCTTCCCGTGGTGCATAATATACTATTACTTTTCCTGACCTAATTATTATTTTTTCGTGACCAAAATTCGGACGAATTAGTGGTTATTCAAGTATGTAATAAATTATGCTCTGAATCAATGGTGAAAGAAAATTATTTTTGGAAATAATTTTTTGTTTATAATTTATACAAGTTTTGCTACTTTTCCATTGACTATAAGATTTCCGCTCGAAAAGCAGAAAAAAAAAAAAAAAATCGCTGGGGATCTTTTATTTTGTCTTGTTTTGTATCACCATCAAATTTCTTGTCTGTTCTCTGATCATTTTTCAGATTTCCTGACTTTTCCACATGACTTCCCGGTTTTCCCTGACCAGTGGCCACCATTAAAAAACAATGAACTTTCTTCTTTTATACGTCCCGTTTCTATGTATCCAACAAAACAGGGAGCGCTCATTTTTTGCCCTGACTCTTCTCAAACGTCACGTATATAGTTCTAGAGTTGAATGAAAATGGCGAATGATGATGGTACAGGCCAAGAATTTATCGCACATTTTCGGCGAAGAACACATATCCGTTTCATGGACTGGATAAGACGAACACCTATTTTTTTTTAGCTTCGGCCTCATCTTTTTCGTTAAACACGGCGCATGTTTTATTACAATATCGCGTGTCGAATGGCATAAGGTCGTAAGCGCCAAGAACGCGATTTTGGTGGCAAAAGGTCGTATACTATTTTTTTTTTCACGCCATTCGCTCTGAAAATGATAAAAACGTATTTCAATCAATTGATTAATCGAAAAATGTGAATGCAAAAAGGTCGTATTTAGGGCGGATACGTCATTCTTTTATTCCAATTTTCAAGGAAAATGAAAAAAAAACGTAAAGGCGGAACGTTGTTAGCGCGATTTTTAATTTTTTTTTCTCCTCCCAACTAAAAAATCATAAAAACACCCGAAACGTGAAGATACTTTGAAAAAACTAACGTTTCGAAAAATTCGATAAAAATTATTCGTAGATAAAAGCAGAAGCTAGTAAGCGCCAATTTTTTATTTTTTTATTGGCGAATATGACTTCATGCAATTATTGAAAACAATTTTTTTTTTTTTTTGCGAAGATATATCGCAGTATATATATATAGGAACTTCTGCTTTTAATTGTCCTAGCATCAAATTTTAACGTTTATATTCCCAAATCTTCGTGTTTTAAGCATAAATACGATACAAAAAAAAAAAAAAAAAAAAAATACGACCTTCTGTCGTTACGAAAAACAAAAAGTCGTATAATGACGCTTACGTACTTTTGTTATCAGACACGCGATACCTAGGTATAGTGCATGCACTGCATATTTTCAATCGTGCGATAAAGAATTGTATAATTTTATAGAATTCGATGCAGAAACCGGTATAAAATCATTGTTTTCTAACAATCGATCAAATATTTTTCTGTAATTTCGTATACGAATTATTACTTGTTTTGACATTTATGAAAACTTATTGGATTCAACCGGTTCTTCACAGTATAGTCGTAAATTCAGCCTGCGGAATTACGCCGTTCTCAATTCATTCTGAAAAAAAAAAGAAAAAAGAATTTCACGCGTTTTTCCGATTGGAAACAAGCTGCTAACCAGAGCTTATCAGATCAAAAGTTTTAATGAATACATTTTTCTGATTTTTTACACGGAACGAATATTATAGAAAGTTTACTATGTTCGAATCGAAAAAAAAAAAAAAATACTGGAGCTTACAGCATCGGAGTTGCAAAAAAAGGTTCCAAAAAATCGTATGGAAACCCGATGAATAAACCCTACAGAATTTTGATCAATGCGCCAACCTGGTGCATTATGGTAATGATAAGTGATAATAATCCGCTGAATACTAGCCGAGGGGTGAATCACGAGCGAAAATGTGTACACCATATCTCCTTTATCTCAATATCTCCCAATATCTCCCAATATCTCCCACGATATCTCCTGATATA
>JAFFZH010015437.1:0-11387 GCA_018420115.1 Euura saliciscinereae | reverse complement strand
GTTTAACGGTTTTCGGTCCTGTCAAAATCGAACAAAACACAACAGATATTCAAAACCTGGGTAACTTTAGTACCGATTGGAGGCGATTTCAGTCCCAAATTTTGTAAACCTCGAAAGAAGAATCGAGTGTGTTGATTCCTCGAGGCCCTCGAGCCCCTTTTCATTCAGAACACCCGGCGCCCGCTGAACGGACCGATTCTAACCTAAAATCATATGCATTTCTGCGGAATCTTTGACTGACAGGGAACTTGAAAAAATGGATAACATCTTCGGAAAGGAAGACTCGGGTGACGACAGCGACCAGGTTGACATCGAGGACAAAGACAGTCCGTCCAGGGCTTCTAACTCCAGGGACGATGGCATGGACATCGACGGCGTTCCACACAAGGTTTCACAAACTCTACAAATTTGTCCGTTCTCATTCTTTATCCTCGATATTTTTGGGTCTTGACCAAGGCGGGATCGGACGCGGCGAGTCCACGATCCCAGTCGGACAGCGAAGAATTGGGTTCGCAGCACCTGGGGGGTGGGACGTCCCTCGACGATCACATGGACCTGAAGAATGACGCGGAGAGCAGAGACGAGCAGGAAGACATTTTCGGCAATGATATCATGCTCCCGCACTCGGTTCCAACGAGCATAGAGGGCAGGAGGGAGAGCAGAGAGAAGAGTAAAAAGGAACTGGAAGAAGAGGAGAGAGAAAAGATGCAGTGCGTCCATAATCTGATCTGACAGAATGTTTGATTTTTATCTAAATCGTATTAATTTTCACTGCAGAGTTTTGGTATCGAACTTCACCGAGGACCAATTGGACAGATACGAGATGTACAGGAGAGCCGCGTTCCCCAAGGCGGCCATAAAAAGAGTAAAATCAAACAGCATCTCCTAGAAAATTCGTTGTATTCATTATTTCCAACGATTTTCAGATCATGCAGACAATAACGGGCTGCTCTGTGTCCCAGAATGTGGTCATTGCCATGTCTGGTATAGCCAAAGTGTTCGTGGGAGAGATCGTCGAGGAAGGTATTCGGATCTACGATCATTTTTTAATCTCATGATTTATGATTAAACGAATTTGTTATATTTTCGATAGCATTGGACGTGATGGAGACCCACGAAGAGTCCGGCCCCCTGCAGCCGAAGCACTTGAGGGAAGCTGTGAGGAGACTCCGGCTTCAGGGTCAGATACCAAACGGGAGGGACCAGAAGGCGTTCTTCAGACTTTGAGAAATCAACTCCGTGCTTTTTTAGGAATTTAAATACTTATATTCGTACGCGCCGTCAGGAAGACTTTGAGGAGCTCTAGAGCTCCCCTTTAGAAAATGCGAAAAGCAATCACTACGTTTTCATAGAATAGAGTTTACTGTTAAAGAGAAAGGCGAGAAGCTGAAAATTCATTCCATTTGAAGCTGATAATATTGTATTATGACTCGCAACAAGTTGTAAAAGTTCTATTCTTGTAGTAAGATTATTTAAGAAACACTTTCTCCCGTTCAATCGTTGACGAATCAGTAAACAATTGATGAAATTCTCTAGAACTCTCGGTTAAGGTGAAATGAAAATCACGTGACCTCGATATGATTTACACTTGGAATTTTCAAACGCTATTTTCTCAGCCAAAACACATTCGATTGATGTGAAATTGATATCAGTGACGTAGAAAAACTGAATGAAGGGCCTGCCAATCGCGGATTTTCGAATATCGAAAGACATAATCAGATTTTGTGTAACAATATTGTTCTGTAACCCAAGGAGGTGCTGCCCCTCGTGGAGAGAGGCAGCACTTCCTTGGATTACCGAACAATATTGTTAAAAAACTGTTATTATGTCTCGATTTTCTAAAATCCACGATTGGCAGGTCCTTCGTTCAGTTTTTCTACGTCACTGATATCAATTTCACATCAATCGAATGTGTTTTGGCTGAAAAAATAGCGTTTGAAAATTCCAAGTGTAAATCATATCGAGGTCACGTGACTTTCATTTCACCTTAAAATCGATAATAACAATGATAATGACAATGATAGGACATAGGAAAAGTAAGATGAATGTACATGACTCATTTATTTACCTAAATGAATTAATTCGAGAATATTTTTTACGTCAAATTGCGATCATTTCTTATTATTATTATTTTTTTTTTTTTTTTATTCGATTGACAATGAGTGGATCATGCAGAAAGGGATCGAGAGATCATAGAGTGTTTTGAAACGGTGATTTTATTAATATTCGTTCATTACCCTCATTACCAAAAAAACCTCGTTCAAGTTAATTGTATAATAATATATAGTATGATACAAGTATCTGTATTTTTCATTTTTTAATTAATTATATCTCATAGTTATCAATTATGTCTAATGTTATATACAGATATGATATAATAATATACTTAAAAAAATTTATAATATAGTAACTTTAGTTTACTTAGAATTAAGTTAATTGGTTTTTTTTTTCTTATTTTTCTTTCTCTATCATACTTATGTTATTTTTGGCAGATAAATATACATATATAACTATCTTCTTTATCTTGTCCTTTTATTACAATATTTTCTCTTACTCTCTATCTATGTGTGTTTCAAACTCCGTTAATTTTTACAGTACATATAAATTAATAAACCTGGGATTGGGATCTTATTTACACCTAAAATAATTATATGCGAATTCTGTGATGGTTACAGCGAACATAATCCGTAAATTTCTTAATCAATCACTATTATTTACCCGATAGGAAAACAGCCTTTGCAACGTTATTAAATAATAAACGAACGTGTTTGATTATTTATGATCGTTGAGGAACAGTTAATCAATCAATTAGAAATTCATTAGCATGTAAATCAGTCGACTTTACGCACAAATCGATTGATCAGACGTGGTTTATCGCGCTGCACGTTTTCCTTTCACGGAATGCGAAATAGTTTTATACAATAATTAATTATTTATCCTATTACATTAACGTATATACCTAAGTATGTAATATTATATCATCTCTTTACAACTTCTTTACACATCTTTCAATGTTATGTACAGAAATTTCTTCATACCTACGGATATAAATTACAGTTAAATATAGATTAGCAATTATAACAACTAAATAAACAACTAAAAGAGGTTCCTTCGCAATGTTGATTAAGGGATATGTGGATATTTAAAAAAATTATATCAAATATATTGCCACAGATATGGTACAAATAAAAAGCACGTTTTTATCTCTATTTTTTTTTTTTTTACCAATTGGACAAATGAGAGCTAAGATCGTGACTGATAATACAGCGAATTTTTTCCATCTCTTAGTACGGAGTCTATTATCAAAAGCACCATTATTCGTGAACAAGAATAAGTTGGAATTGCGAAACCTTCTGAATTATGCGAATAATTTCAATTAATAGAAATGTTCTCTTACTCTTATTCATTTCTTCGTTATTTTATTATTTTTATTTATTTTTTTGTATAAAAATGTTAAAGCTCTCATCACACGAGGCTCTTGAGCTTAATTGTTGATTTAAAATCAGTTCGATGATAGACTCTTTATTTTTTCTAATTTCTATACAATTATTACTACGCTGCCTAAAATCGGATTACAATTATAATTCGTCGTCGATATGCTTTTCACTGTCTCTGTTATTGACGTTGGCTTCTCCCCGACCTCCGCTGTACTCGAAGTCGTCTTCTCTCCTTCTAACTTCAGGTTTTCGTTCAAATTCGGAAAACCCTTTCGTATCTTTTCCCTCGTCCGTCGCCCACAACGGCTTCTTAAAATCATCCAACGGGTCTTCGGACGTCTCTTCAGATTGTTCGGAGTCCTTGGAAGAGGCTTTTTTCTCACTCGTCTCGGGCTTTTTTGCAGCTTTTTCAATTTCTGTTAAAATGAAATCCTCCAATTCGTCTTTTTGGTGCACAGAGAGATTTTCCGCTCCCGCGGACCCCAAATCTCCGACGACACCGTCGACGGTCTCTCCGATAACGATATCGTCTTCTTTTGGTTTTGGAAAGTTTTTTATTTCCAAAGAATCCCCGAGCTCCTTTCTCAGCTGGTCTATCAACAACTCGGAAGGATTGCTAGTCTGTATAGCCTTGTGGAGGTGATCCAACAGCGCGATGTGCTGACTGACGTCCTCGTCTTCTCCGTCGAATATTTCCCTCAGCAGTTTTCCGAACAGTGCGTAATTCTCCACTTTGACTTTCCCAGATTCCAGCTGCCTGAAAAGCTGCTCCATTTCCGGATTTGTGCTCTTAAGACTCTTGAACTTGAGAGCGACGTTTTTCAGGAACCCGATGTCGTCCATCTTAGACAGTAAATGCTGCTTCAGCAGCTCCAGCCTCCGTCGGTTGATGTCCGTCAACTCCGCAGTCTTCTCCGCCAACGAGACGTTGGGACCTAATTCCCCGAGCTCTCTCAGGAACCACAGGACTTTGCGGGACAGATTCATGTTGTTTATGACATCGTCGGAGAGTCCTCGTTCGGTCTGGACCCATTTGAAGTAGCCCTTGAGCACCGAGCCCTTCATATAGAGGCTCGAGCCTTCTTTCGCGTTGGCAAATATCTGGTTGACGAACATTTTCTTGAGGAATCTCCATTTCTTTTCAAACTCTGATAAGTCCTGAGGCTCTTCGATAGTCTTCGAGCGTTTCTCCGGGCTCGTAGTGACGCTGATCTCTTCCTCCGATAATATATGCGTTATTTCCGCCTTCAAATGTTCATACTCTACGATTATCTTATGCTCCTCCTCCCGCAGTATCTCAGGGTCTTTCGACACCGGTGCATCTGCGTTCCCGCTGGCAGAGTCTTGCTTCAACAAAAACTGTCCCGATTCCTGTTTTCATTATATCAAACATTTCAGTACATTAATGGCAGTTTTTCTCGTGCACAGGGTGTAATTAAAACTGCCGGATATTGATGCTAGTGCGATTTTAATTTTGTCTCGTACCGAGAACTAAATAGTACATTGAGTCTCAAGGGCGCAAAGCACTATTTTCACTTTGCGCCCGAGGGCAGGAAAATAGTCTCTTTCGCCCGCTTTCAGCGGGCGCAAAGGAATTTTCCGCCCGAGGGCCGAAAAGATCTGTTTTGCGCCCGCTCAAGAGGTATGAAAAGTGGCATTTTGCGACCGGGTGTGAGAAAACGGTATTTTCGATCAATGGTGTCGCAGCAATAACATAAATAGTGTCGCTAATTACTCTTACTCCTTTTATTTACGATATCAATTTCATAGACTTTGATTTTACTAAACGTAAACATAGTTTAATATCTCGCCACATTTCGTACATATCTTTTTTATCTTACTTATGTAAAAGTAACAATACAAAAATAACACATCTCTGCAGTTTCTTTTCTTCCATATTAACTATAATCTATATTATAATACACGCAGTGGACAGAATGTCCCATAGAAATCTTGCCCGCGTTTACAAGGCAGGAAAATATTTCTAGGTCAATTTGTATCGTCGATGGATAATTTAATTTCTCTTTGGGACATCCTGCGTCTCTGTGACTCGATCATCAACAAGGGCCAATGTGAATTTGCTTTAGTATGGAAAGAGTATCGAGACCAGCTCGATGGACATGTGAGTACATGGAAAAATATTGATAAAATATTCATTTGAACCGAGCTATGAGCCAAATGGCCAAGTATTCGGCAAATATGAAGGCCAAGAACCAAGGAATACAAACCTGGGGAGATATTTGTCGAACAAGAAATTCTTTAAAGGTTCCTTTCAGTCGTTCGAACATAGACAAATCGTTGGGGGCTTTCAGCTGTACTTCGTCCTTGATTATATATTCTCCTGTTGCGATAAAAATGTTTAATTTAAATACACACAAGAGCGGATAATTAGTCAACTATCGTATAATCGTTGTATTTACAGACAAAAATATAATAAAAATTTTGAATCATCGTTAACAACTAATAACTAATAAAACAAAGTGCTCCAACGACTATAGTGCTCTTTCAGATTGCTGCATTACCAATAGTGACCACTAGTTGACCTCGGCCGGCTACTATCGCCTCTAACAAACGCATCGCCTCCGCGTTGAACAGGAAGACAATCGGTATAACTACGTAATCAGCATCGTTTCCATCACCCGACATGGCAAACATTGGGAATGTCGCAGCGCTCGAACCGACCACATTGTCCAGCACAATACCCGCCAAGGCGCCAGCTTTCTGGATTCTGCGTGCCTGTCGGACAAGATTTTCATTCATTAGACACACGACTGTCGAAGATTGTCGGTCCGAAGAGTTATACCGACCTTTTCTACAAACATGCAGTCACCGCGATCCATGATCACTATTTTTCCGGCAAGTTTATCCGCGTTTGTAAGATCTGTACAAGCGGTCAACGGATCTGCGTAGACAACTTTTCCCGTAACTTTGTTACTCGGGCCTTTTAGCTCGCGACCAAAATGGGCAGGACCTGCTAGTAACGTCACTTCATGCTTCGGATAAGTCGGCATCGTGAACGTAACAGCCTGCGGTCTGGTCTCCGCTTGCTGAGTCTGCATCTTACTCAGCTCCACCATCTCCTGCATGAACAGTAAACCCTCCTCTGCATCTTGCGCCGTATTGGCCTGAAACGAATTGTTTTATCATTGATAGCGAATCGATATTATTAAAGTATTGTGGAGAACAGCTGAGCTCAAGAAGTTAGGGTAAACTTTAGTGGGTACGTAATTTACGTACGTTAGCGAACGTGTGCAAAAGCTGAACACGACCGTCAGCCCGAGTTAAAATAGTGATGCCCATATCGCTGAGTAGAGAAAGATGCTCCAAATTGTTTGCCTGAATAAAAATAAACAAGAGTTAGAAGAGAGTTAGGATTTTTAATTGAAATTCAGTTGGACGATGAAAAATGGCTTACCTGAAACTGCGAAGCGTTTATTTTTCGCTTCAACGTCCTCCTGGGACAGACGTCCTCGACCATATTCCTCAAAGGTTGTCGCACGGAGGCTGGAAACAAATGTAGACTGTTGGGACAGGTCCGGTCGAACTCGTCTATGTCTATCACATCCTTTTCGAAATTCTGTTGTGAACGAAAATCAACGATTTAGCAAAGGGGTCAAACTTTTTACAGAAAATTTTTCATCTCACCGAAGATGAATTCGACCCGATAGAAGCCAGAGTCAAAGGGAGCAAGTGGCCTTCGGTCGTAAAGACAAATTCATCAGGGTCGAGAATCAGCTCGCTGGGATCGGCAAAGAGCAAGAACAAGTATTTGAACGTTTCGGAGAGCACAAAGCTGTCCATTGTGTCGTCATTCTTGTTAGTTCTCACGTCCGAGACTGCGGCATAGCCGCAAGAAACTCTAGCATAGGTTTGCAGACTCCTAAGCACCTTCCGACCCACCCCTAAGTAGTAGTGGTCGCCCGTTGCACGGTACAGGAAATACGTAGACTCTAAAAACTCCGGTCTTAGCGGGTGGTGGCCCCAATGCACCTGGAAAGTGATCGATCGTCGATTTAGTCGAAGAAAGCCCAACGATGTGAACAGTTCGTTGAAAATCGGGGATAAACGCACTTGGAAATCGGTCGTAAATGCCTCTGGAATGAAATTGTGCCTTTGCATGACTTGGTACAGCATTTCATGCGTCTCAACCGCTGGTTTGATGTCGCCTTTCAAAACCTGAGACAAAGAAATGGATATTAATTCTCGAAAGAGTGAAATTGATTCAGCCAAGGTTCTTTAATCACCTGTAAACCTGGCCAGAACGCTAACAACGCGTCCATAAAATTTTTCGAGTTCGTGTTAGGCCTGTGCATGTGTACATCTAACAGCATCGGTCCTTGACTTATATATTTCATCACAGCTTGGTAGTGCTTGTTGAATCTTCCCAAGTACTTTTCATCACCTGTAAAAAATATTATAGATATAGAGAGGCCAGAATTTAGGACAGGAAACTTCTTTTATAATCCAGACTCGCCTAAAAGAATGTAAGCCTTGAGACAGTATTCGTAGTAGGAATCTATGCCGGCTCCGACTCCGGAATCTCGACGCACCCAGTCGCCGGAATTCACGTTCAAGACAGAGCCCATCAAGTCTGTACCTCGATGTCGCATCCGCCACAGACTGTCCATTGCCCGTTGTGCTTTGTCCTGCAGAGAGTCGAAAGCGATTAGTTCAAATCCTAGACTGCTTCTATGTTTCTGAAAGATTTTAATTCTACCTCGAAGACTGGCTCCCCAGTCAGTCGGGACAACGCAGCCATTTCCAATATCATACTGCCTGCGCAAGCTGTGCAAGTTTCTCTGGTGGCTTCGATGGGTATTCCCTTCATACCGTTCTTTAGATTTATCTATGAAGATTGTAAAGAGTTGAGAAAAGGTTTTTTATCCAGTAAATTGAAAGAAAAACCGGTCTTTTAATCATTCTAATTACTCTTCCCGACGGTATTCCGGTCGTCGTGTTGAAGGCGGGCAAGAATCTGTAGCCCAGATCCTTGGCTAGGTCCAAAAGCTCGCCTCTGTACCAGGGCATGATGTCCGCTCGTTGTTGAAGATATTCGGCTAATATATGACTGCTCAACAGTCCCCTGAAGATATATGAATTCGTTTCATTAGATAAAGCAAAGATTACATCAGTTTTCCATGAAAATTTGATAAGGAGTTCGATTATGTTCACCCAAGCATCCTTATGTTGGTTTCAAAGAGGGAAACGACGACGTCGGTGTCGAAAGACACGTCTCTGATCACAAGCTTGACCGCGTTTTCAAATTCTTCCAAATCTCCTAATAGCTAGAATATAAAATCATCCGTTATTATAGTATATGAGAAGATTCAACGCTTCTGGTCTCTCATTCAGCGTTTATTAGTCAGAAGCTTCGTCTTTCCCGCTAAATTCACTAGAAATTCCGGATTCACTCACCACAAGAGTGTCCATCGCATCAACCAGAGTAAGCGAAAAGCTGGAATAATGCAACGATTGATTAATATCGAAGCAGTGAACGACGTAAATTTTTCCGAAGAATTTTTATATAAAATAATTCCGAATTTAAAAGTACCGAAATAATGTTTTGCACGTTTTTTTTAAGGCAAGCATTCGGCAAAACTGTTATTTCGGTACTTTTCACCTCGAATTGGGCCATTTTTTAATTTTTAATAAGATAATTCCGAATTTAAAAGTACCGAAATAATGTTTCGCACGTTTTTTTATCGGCAATACAATGCAAAACTGTTATTTCGGTACTTTTTATCTCGAATTGGGCCATTTTTTAATTTTTAATAAGATAATTCCCAATTTAAAAGTACCGAAATAATGTTTCGCACGTTTTTTTATCGGCAATACAATGCAAAACTCTTATTTCGGTACTTTCTATCTCGAATTATGCCATTTTGTACTTTTAAATTTGCAATTACTTTCCAAGCGTGGCGTCTATGTCTCCACGGTTTGGTTCGGAGCCCCTGTACCTCCCTTTACAGCTCAGGGGCATCAGCTCGTCCGCCGGATATGCGTTCTCCTGCAAAATAATTCAGGATTGAAGAATTTACTCCAGACTAGATTACTCTACGGGCGAATACTCACCATGTAGGCGTTGTATCCGTGGTAAAACATGTCGCGAGCCTCCTCTCTGTAACGGAAAGACAATTTTATTCCTTTAATCCACAAGTTTCTTGGTTCCCATGAGTTTGAATACTCACTTGAGCGCCTCCCTTTCCTCCTTGGTCATGTACTCGACCGGATCATCCTCGGAGGCTTTACCAATCGATATAAAAGCGCATCCAAAGATCAGGATCCTTCCTATCAAAGCGCCATGAGCCATTTTCGTTGTATTGCTTTAGTTACTTTCAAATTTTGTACTCTTCGTTGTCAAGATATTTGCGCATTGGATTCGCACATAGTTCCTTCACCCCGGTTCGATTTTGACGGTCGAGTTTTAGGCGGATATCGATTGGTGAGCCAGCTGTTTATTTATTTTTCGTTTCGCTGTGTTTAGACTCAGGTACAGAGTTCGTTCGTTCGACACAGAAACTTGCAGCCGCGGCGTCGAAATACGCGATATATTATTTATTCAGGTGACGAAGAAAAACTCTAATAACACATTTATTCTTCTTATAAATTTCAGGTTCGATTATTGTTATTATTACAAAAATTGGTATCGAAACAAAAGAAAATATCAACAAATAACGATAATTACGAGATATTGTTGCGGAATTATGGTTTTTTTTTCTATAATTAACTATGATAACAACCAGTTGATGAGGTCGCGGATCGAAACGAAGGGTATTGAAATTTTAAACGAATGTTTTTCTAGCAATAATCCCTGCCAGATGGTATCGAAATCCGTTTGCGGTTGTTGCGATAAGAAATGTAAAACTTAGAGACTAGGTAGACGTATACGTACACGCATATGCCTTCGAAGTGTGTGTGTGGAACTGATTACATATTTTTATGAAGGCCAGGGAGAGAGAGATGATGTGGCTGTCAGTAGAACATTGTTACAGGCAAATCATCCATCGAGAAAGTTGTCCTCGTCGACCGTGAAGATTTTGTTCCGTTTTATTTTTTTTCTTGCACCGTATTAAGCGATCATTTATGCCGTACATTCATTTATTTATCTAGTTATCCGTCGTTCGAAGGAGATTATTTGTCGTCTTAACACTGACCGCGATTGCTTCACAGTTTCTATTCGACATTTTCACAAACTCGATTTCAAACACTCTTTTTTCATATTTGATATTAGCAAATCAAAGCAATTTAACATGTCTGTCATTGACAAACGTCTAACCTAACCTCTTGCGAGAGAACTAAACTGGGGTAAAAAGTAAAAACCCGTGGAAAGGAACCGATCGCGAACGAGAGCAATCGGGCCAAATTCGCTCGTCCCATTTCTCATTTAGTTTTTTTTTTTTTGTATTCAGGTGACGGGCCGACTCAGGGTGTCGCTGTGGGGTCGGAAATAGGCTAATTGATCAATCATTCATGTATTTATCATAAATCCGATGCAATTCGACCGTTGAATTACTTCATTCACGTCAAAAGTAACGAAAGCGATCGCGGCTTTAGATACATCAAGCCGCGACCAGATGGCGGGGGTTGTATGAACCCGCGGGAAAATTCTCCCGGCGCCATCTCTTGCGTGACTCTTGTACTTCGACAGATTAAGGTGAAATGAAAGTCACGTGACCTCGATATGATTTACACTTGGAATTTTTAAACGCTATTTTCTCAGCCAAAACACATTCGATTGATGTGAAATTGATGTCAGTGACGTAGAGAAACTGAAGGAAGGGACTGCCAATCGTGGATTTTCGAAAATCGAGACATAATAACAGTTTTTTAAGAATATTGTTCTGTAATCCAAGGAAGTGTTGCCTCTCTCCACGAGGGGCAGCACCTCCTTGGGTTACAGAACAATATTGTTACACAAAATTCTGATTATGTCTTTCGATATTCGAAAAT
>JAFFZH010015436.1:72183-90427 GCA_018420115.1 Euura saliciscinereae | reverse complement strand
TTTTTTTTTATATAGTATATAAAGCGGTAAAAATCGATATATCAAGTGTATAATAATAATAATAATAATAATAATGATGTAATAATAAATAATAAATTGATGATTTTATATCTTACTGATAATTTCGCTACCGTTTAAATAAAATTTTTTTTTTTTTTTTTTTTTTTTTTTTTTGCGTAAAAAAACTGAAGTTTTTATATTTTTTTTAATTTTTCAATTTTTTGTTTTTTTTTTTTTTTTTTAACCCAGAGAGTCGACGGCGGTTGTCGTCAGACCCGCCTTACCGATGGTAGTCTTAAACTGCTCAGGTACTGGGTACTCCGTCTGTGAAATAATCGATGATTAATGATCGATCAAAATTGAAAGGAAAATTGTATTAAAAAATAATAATAAAAGGCGACTCACGTAATCCCCGTTTCCTTTCGGTACCATTACATTCATTTCGCTAGATTTGCTCGACACAACTTCGACCTGGAGAGAATCTTGGCTCAGATACATCTGGCAGCCGTCAGTCTTGTCGATCGAAATTGTCGGTACTTTACCGAGAACCTGAAATTTTTTATATACAACTATATTATATTAGCTACTATGTGAATGACCTTGAACGCAAGCTGAATTCGACGAATGCGCTCGGGGTGGCAAAAAAAAGAGACTTTCAGTAGGAGAAGTCCAGCACACCGATTGGACAGCATCAAAAGACGCGAATAATCCTGCCAATTACGGCCAGTTCTTAATTCTGTCCTCTTCTACTGAAAGTCTGATTTTTCGTCACTCGTGACGCTAGTTGTCTAGACCATGGTGGCCACTTTTTTCGGGAAAAAAAAATCCCCCGACTTTTCCCTAACTTTCCCTGACCGAAATTCTAATATTGTGTTAATTAGTGCTACAAGATAATACCCCTAGTAGCTTGATTTCATTTCGATGCAAATTTATTAGGAAATCCAACAATGTTGGGAAAAATTATATGAATTTTTTTTCTAATTTCCCCTGGGCAATTTTTGTTTTCCCTGACATTTCCCGGTTTTTCCTGACCGTGGCCACCATGTTAGGGTGAAATGAAAGTCACGTGACCTCGATATGATTTACACTTGGAATGTTCAAACGCTATTTTCTCACCCAAAACACATTCGATTGATGTGAAATTGATATCAGTGACGTATAAAAACTGAACGAAGGGCCTGCCAATCGTGGATTTTAGAAAATCGAGACGTAATAACAGTTTTTTAACAATATCGTTCTGTAATCCAAGGAAGTGCTGCCTCTCTCCACGAGGGGCAGCACCTCCTTGGGTTACAGAACAATATTGTTACACAAAATTCTGATTATGTCTTTCGATATTCGAAAATCCACGATTGGCAGGCCCTTCGTTCAGTTTTTCTACGTCACTGATATCCATTTCACATCAATCATATGTGTTTCGGCTGAGAAAATAGCGTTTGAAAATTCCAAGTGTAAATCATATCGAGATCACGTGACTTTCAATTCACCTCAAGACGCACATAGCGAATAACTTTATTGGACACCGTATGATTTTTATATCGTCGCCAAGCAACCTTCTTTCACTTGTCTTTCATGTGAGGTGCGAATTTGTGTGTCAAAAGTAAAAATGTCAAATATGTAACAGTATAATCGATAATTTTTATACCTAATATAACAATAATTATTTATTCACACATGTGGGAATTTTCAATACACGGGCAGAAATAATGAGGTGGAATTTTGGCAAGTCTATTCAAAGAACACGAAATCTGATCAATTAAACTAAACCGATAAACTATGCGCAGGTGGTAATTTACAACCGGTTCGCATGATCTGTGAATACGATTGGAAGGAGTGTCCGATAGCTGTGGCGACCTACGTATGGTCAGAGATAGTGACGGACGTGGTCGACGGGATAACAGGAGAGGCGCAACTGTGGCGCGTAAGTTTGCGGAGGATAAAATTGACGCGTTAATTTTCTATCATCAATTAATAATGAAATCGATTCCCTTTTCAGATCCTCGCAGTCTTCGTTTTGTGCTCGATGCTCTTCCACTTGTACTACAAAATGCGGTTCACGGACAACAAAATAGCGCGAGAATTTCCCAGGGACGAGATGGTCAGAGTAGATTTTAAAATTCAGGACTTGGAACTGAAGATCAACATCCTGACATACAAAATGCAGTACGGCAATTGGCCCATGCCTCACGAAATTCCTACGCCAAGTTTGAACGATCTGAGAAACGTCAAGCTCACAATGTCGAATACTAGCCGAAAGAATATGTGGACCAAGCATCATTTGCACGGGTGATAAACCGACTCCATCTTCTTCGCTTCGGTTGACTCGGTACAACTGATGAAAAAATTGCTTTCAGATACATTTCAAAGTGCGTTAAAAACTCCGAAGAGGATAAATGGAGGCTCGGAGACTCGGGTAAGAAGAGATGCAAGGATTACGAGAAGCTCATCAGAACCGCGGACGAATGCAGGAAGTACATGGAGGAAATAAACGAGAGCAACAAGAGCCTCGGATTGTTCGATAACTCGAGCGACGGAAGCGACATTCAGTATTCCGTGAGCGATCGAGACCCGGAGTCTAAGAGCAAAATTATTTAAGAAAAATCGGGCCTGTCACCCACCCCCTTCGATTTATACCTGGAGAGTAGTCAGAAGCCAAAATATTATGTCCCGAAAAAATGTATTGGCCGAGTCACAGTTTTTTTTTTCACATTTTTGACTCGAATTTGGGTATTTTCGATTACTGGAAGGTTTTTTGTACTACGTGGCTGAAAATCGGTTTCTTTATGTAAAATTGACCCGGGAACACGAATCTGGCCACAGATTTGACCTACGACAAAAAACTACGGTAATATCAGCCAAAAACACCCAAAATTGACCAAAAAAGTCCCAAATCTTGGGGAAATTTCTTCGGGACATAATATTATGGCTTTTGACTACTCTCCAGGTAGGTAACACGCTCACAAAAAATCAGCGAAATCGAAGGGGGTGGGTGACAGGGGCCCGGCTTTTCTTAAATAATTTTGCTCTAATCGAGCAAAGTGTAATTTTGAATATTCCGTTACAGTCGGAAGAAACGAGCCACCGATTTTCTCTGCCAAATTTTAGGCGCAACGATTCCGTTCTACCTCTTGACAATGAGCGCCGGCACCATTCCAAGAACTCCAACGACAGATCCAGACTCTTACCACCCGGTTTGAGCATAACGTTTCTCTCGGACAAGTTCAAAGCCTTGTCAACAAGCGGTAAAGCGGAAACTTCCACAAACGAAACTCTGAACAGAGTCAGAGACAAACTTGAGAGCCTGCACGCCATCGAGAATAGCTACTCGATCGACAGTCGCGATGAAAAATGTAACGAGCTAATCTCCAGCGGCTGCGAAGAGGAGATGGAAGAGTTCGAAGCGAAGGAGACCAGTAGCAAAAATGTTGAAAATAATATAAACTTGAGTTTCGTGTTGTGTCCGAAGGATAAATCGTCGCAGCAAACGCCCATGGAGACTGACGAAGACGGAGCGATGATTTCCGGAGCTTCTAGTCGAACCGAATTGTCCAAGGAGAGCGATGCGGATGATAAATCGACGAGTACTCTGATTCGAGAAGCTTTGGAGTATAAAAAGGCGTTGATGATGCAGATTCAGGGGAAAGAAGTCGGGGAAAAGGGATCCGAGGATGCTTTTAGACCCAAAATCGATAACAATTTCAGACCAAAAGTCCTCGATATCATTTCCGAGGAGCAATCGGCTGGGAGTTCGACGGAGAAGACCAGCAGAACTTACATACTTTCGAGAACGATTAACGAGACAAATCTTCGCGAGGAATATGAACGGAAGGGACCGAAGGAAAGCGAGCCGCCGTGCTGCGGGGATTCGAAGAGCGTCGTCAAATCGAGCTCCTCTGAGTATTTCAGCACGCATAATTTCGCAGGCAACGAACAACCGAGCGGTCAGAAAGTCAGTCAATGTGTTGCGGACGGAGACGGAGCGAGGGAACCCAGAATTGGATCCAAGGATGAAAGAGAAGCGGACAAACTGAGGTTCTTCAAGAGTTCGAGCACCGAAGCGATGTCGTGGAATTCTGTCGGTGAATCATCCAGCGATGAAAGTATAGCGCAGTTTGTGAACGCGCTGGCTAATATGGAGTCGAAAAATGTGTGCGACTACAAAGAGAGGAGTTTTGCGACGTCCGGGGAAGATTTGAGACACAAATTCCTCGAGTCTGATGAAAAAAGAACGTACAAAGGGATTTCTGAAGAAGAAAAAGAGGAAAGGATTGACGAAAGGCTTCGAAGAAAACGAGACGTTTTGAGCAAGCTCAAATCCCTGGATGCTTTCACGAAGCCGATCGATATCGGGGATTGTAATTTAGAGAAAAGTGAAAAAGACGAGGATTCAAGTCCTCTGACCGGTCGCACGGTCGTTTGTAACTGCGGAAATGATAATCGAGCGATCGATGAAGTTTCGAAGGAGAACTTGGACAGCAAGAAAAAGAAGAATTTATCGATTTCGAGTATCACGAATTTCAGCACGGATACTTCAGACTCTTACTTCGACGTGAGCAATCACGATTTTGCCGTGTCGAGTATCGTTCTAACGTCTCAAAATTCGAATTTTGTTGGAAATCAAAGAGCAGATCCTTCCAAAAGCGACACATCTTCGGCCTACGTGGATGCGAGCGATCGATCAATTTCTAAAATAGCTGCAAACTCGATATCTGCGTTGAAACCGGAGCCTTCGAAGCCTGAATCTTCGATTAAAGTACCAAAAAGTACTAAAAAATCAGTATCAAAGTCTCAATCCGAGCAAAATCAGTCTTTGAATCACGAATGGTCGAATTTGAACTTGGATAAAATAAATTCTCGCGCTAAAACTCAGTCTACTAAATCATTGATACCGGTTTTAAAATCGAGAGTCGATATTCCGAGGCGAGGAAAGTCGATGGAGTCTAAAATCCGGTCGCGAAGTTTGAACACACCGAGAATTCAATCGGCTAGAAGTAATTTGAATTGTGATAAAGAGGAGAAGAAGAACGATAAAAAGTCCAAGAAAGGCGCGACGGTCGAACGAAAAAAAAATTCAAAGGCTGTCTCCGCGGAGAAGAAAGAGAGTGAAATCGTGAAATCCGAAGCTTCCAAACCATCGACGGCGCATTTGACCAAAGAGTGCACCGTGATATACATAAATATAGTGTCAGATGCCGAAGGGAACGGAGCTCAGACCCCGGAAGGCAAGGAAGTAACGAGACCGGAGAACGTGAGCTTGGATGGTCCGACGTCGGAGAGGAGACGCCGTAAAGATCCGATCGACGATGCGAGAGATGGAACTGAAAAGAGTTCGAGTTCGAGCGAAGCGTTTTTAGAAAATTCGACGGCGAATAAATTGCTGTCTACAAGCACCCTGGATTTATCTAATCCTGGGAAAGTCGAGCACAGGGAAATGGAAGTGTCGGTAAAACCGTCGGTGAAGAACACGAGCACCTCGGTATCCGACTTTCCTGATCGTTCGTTGGTGTCTAAACGCTCTTTTTACAATCCGAATATCGAGATGTTCGACGTATCGAGTGATTTTGTGAAAAAGGAGAAGATCGTGTTATCAGAAATGCTGAGTACGACGACGGACCCGAATTTTTTTGAGTGTAAAAAAACTCAACGACTGTACAACAAACTCGGTATAGGCTTTCAGGAACAGTCTGAACAATTGTAAGGAACGGTATATCTAAACGTTGTAAAATTGTTAGTCGTAGTTGTTGCGATAGTCCAGATTTTTTTTTAGACATGTATACTTTTTTTGTTTATCAATTTTCTAATATTATACACGTATTTTTTGCTGTTCAATTATTGAAAATTGATTAAAACTATACAAAAAATACACTATTTTGAAATTTCCGTTTTCGAGTATACTCTTATCATCTTTATCATGGTTGATTTGTTTCCGATTTTTATCTTACCATGAACTACTCAATTCGCCGGAGAAAATCATTTTTGGTTCAGATTGTACAAATTACAAATGTAATCAGTAATTGAAACCATTCTCAATTACGAATAACATCTGTAATTTGTAATTTGTAAAATAATTAGTAAAACTAAAGCGACTCTCAAAACGGTGAGGATTACATACCTGCATCTGAACACTTTGGCAGTTGACAAACTCGACGCTAGATACAAGAGAATCAAAAACAACAGAAGTTTTGCGGCAAGAATCCAATACGATAGAGTTGACTTTTCCCTTAACGACCAGAGTGCTGTCCTGGCAGCGAAAAACATAGACGACGTTGTTCATCTCGGCATTTTCGATGAGCAAATCCTTATTTCCTTTTTGGTATTCCTAAGAAATGATGAAAATACATATAAAACAATTAATTTAACAATCTTATGCGAATCGGTACAAAAATTTTATCGCAACAAAGTCACATACCACGAGCCATTTCTTTCCGTCACGTGCGAATACTGGTGGCTTATCCACCGGTTTCGCACTGGGAACGGAATTGGCATTCCCGCTAGCAGGTGCCTTGAATGGAGCGGGACCGGTGCGAAGGCCGGGATTCTTGTGCGTCTGCATATCAGAAGTGACCTTCTTCAAGCCTGAATGGAAGACATGAATCATTGTTCGAAATAAAATTACTTAAAATCTAAGACAGAGTGAATAGACGGACACAGAAAATATGGAAACGAGTGATAAACAGTTGACCGTTTTCATTCTTACACTTACTTCTGGTGATACCTTCCCCCTGATTAATCTGCGCAAAAAGAGCGCTTCTGTCTTCTCCGAGGTCGACGCCAACGTCGCCGACCGGCATCGAGGGCGGGGGTGGAGGGGGGGCTCCTGGAGCTGAAGGAACCGCGGGAGTCCCGGTCTTTGCCCATACCAAACCGGTTGTGTGATTTTTACGGACGTATTGTTGAAGTTCGGTCAGGGTCTGGACCCAGGCTTTGCACCATTCGACGTGGTTCTTGTCCCTGAAAGACGAGAGTCGGATTTCAGCGATTCCATCACTCGACATCGTCCCTAATCGATATTACTTCTCTTTCCAGTCCTTCAACACGCGGTTGGTATAGAACTGGCCAGCGTCGTTCATTTCCTTTACGTAGGGAGCCGGCGTTGGGGACACGGCGACCCAACCGAGGGCTGGAATGCTCTCGCTGATCGCTGAAAGATGATTGAAGAACGGGGATCCCCTGCTCTTTTCCCTAAACTCTTGGATACCCTGAATCTGGGTGGAGGTAGGCGCCAGAAGAGCGACTTGCTGGGCCTGGTTGGCAGGAGCCGGATGCGAAGCAGCGGTCTGAATGAACTGAAGCTGAACCCTGCGCAGGAAGTTTTGGAATAGAATACAAGTCGAAAATTGAACAATTTTCGACTACTAACTCGAACGCCTTCTGGACTAGTTTACTGTGCGTCAAAACATCGCCTCCAATTTTCTGACTCAGTTGTAAGTACTGTCGAACAGGCCCTGCGATAATGTCCTCGTATCCTTCGACCGACATCTTGGCTTGCGGAGAAATCTCTGTAACGATTATAGGCGGAAAATGTTTCACCGGTGACGGTGTACTGGTCTGAACAGCAGTTTCCTGCGTCTGAGCCGCCGCAGGCACTCTTTCCAAACGTCTCGTAACGTTCTCCAAACGAGTTACAAGCTCCTCAAGCTGATCCTCTCTGCTGTCTGGCTCACAGCCTGCGGAAAAATCCTCAAAATTGTAACGGAAGACCGGAGGGAACGAGACGTGCGTTTTTTGATGATTCGATGATAACGGGTTGTTAGTACAAGCAATGGAATGCAATTACATAATCATACATGTAACGAGAGATATCGAATTTCAAGATTTTTCGAGTTTGGATAGTTTGAGAATTTTGAGGATAGCATGCTAAGAATGGAATAATTTACGAATAAAAACAGTTAGAATGCTGCGATGATAAACGAGATAAGCAAAGTTGATTAATGACGATCAGACACTCAAATTACGAATCTACTACTCCTTACTTTCCAGAAAGAAGTTGGCGACTGAGATATCTCACCGATGATACAAGACGCCAGAATATACCAAACTATTATTAGATAACTAGCAAAAACAGAGAATTCGAGGAGCCCTCCTCTCACACATGCGTTAACGACGAGTAGGCGTTAAGAGTTACGGCATACTTTACTCCAGTGTGCGTCTCTATATTATAAATAAACAACAATTTTTATCAATAATTTTCTTTCGATCAGAAAAGAAAAAAGTTTACCAGCTCGAAAATATTTTTCTTAATTATACACGTTCCGTTCATTCCTTCGCATGCAACGATTTTTAAGTACGTAGATATACAGGGTGGCACATTTCATGTGTCGGGAATGGGAGGAGCCGAAAGTGGCATAACTTTGAAACGGTCAAATGCAGATTTGGGGGCGGGGTCACAGATTAAAAAATAACGAAATTAGAGTTTTGCACGAATGCTTGCTTGAAAAAACCGTGCAAAACTCTTGTTTCTGCATTTTTAGTTCGTGAATCCGCCTCCAAATCTGCATTTGACCGTTTTAAAGTTATGCCACTCGGGCCCCTCCCATTTTCGACACGTGAAATGCGCCACCCTGTATAACGAATGAGAATATATCCTGTTTCCCTAACCGGCGTGGACCGTTGGTCCCAGAGGATCGAACCTGACCCT
Source organism: Euura saliciscinereae (assembly GCA_018420115.1). Classification (NCBI taxonomy): domain Eukaryota; kingdom Metazoa; phylum Arthropoda; class Insecta; order Hymenoptera; family Tenthredinidae; genus Euura; species Euura saliciscinereae. The sequence continues at coordinate 81,789 of JAFFZH010015436.1, read as the reverse complement.
ATGTTCAGAAGTGTTTTGAGTTGCTTCTAGAAGATCGGAGAAAAATCTATGACGACGAAGCGCAAGTTCATCCCTAGCTACAGGAGTTGCGGGGGGTTCCTGCATTCCTCCGCATCCTTCCGACACGTTATCCGTATCTTCCTGAGAAAGCCATCTGGTCAATGGCGTAACTCCTTCGATTCGCATGGTTTAAAATGTAATTTCATTAAGATTAAAAAAAAAAAATAGTGCTCCAATTTCTTTTCCGCAATTCTTTGTCAGTACCTGGCAGCGTCTTTTTATTCGAATTATTTTCTACGGACTGTGGTCCAGCCTCGAATACGGAGTCGTCTCCTTCCTCTTCAGGTCCGTCGTCTATAGTTCTTTCGATATAAGCCGCGGCACCGTACAAATTTTTCTGAGGACTGCGGATCACCTCTTGCGGAGCGGCAATTTCGTTCGACGGATCATCCGGAGCCTCGTCGAACGTCTTTCTAGGCAAATCTTTGTCCGTAGCGTCCAACGTGACGACGGACTGCGGAGTACCGTTTTTCTTTTCATCTTCAGGCTCGGATTTGTCAATATTGTTAGAATCGAGGGACTTTTTTCTATCCGGATTAGCCAATTTGTTATTGACCTCTTCTTTTTTTGACTTTTTATTCTTACAACCGCAACATTTGAACATTTTCTCGTGATTTATTTTTATTCAATATAAATTAATCAACAATTTTATTTATTCAGTTACTTTTGTACTTTAATTGTTATTCAATTGAGATTCTTTTTTTTTAGTTACAAATATATTAATAACAATAATAATAACTTTTCATAGTAATAATATTTAAATATTTTGTAACAATAATTATCTATCGGTGAGAAATCTATACGCGATTAGTGGAATAATTATTTACAAACAATATAACAATGGAAGCGTCTAATATACTATTTTTTATTAATTATCTAACTCGGACTAAATGGAAGGAAAACAAATATTCACCATCCCCCAATCGCTACTCTACGCGACCTCGACATTCGACGTCTTACGTTGGTATCTGTGTGTGTGTGTGTGTATGTGAATGGGGTCTTTGCCGCTCCCCGTTCTCCCGTGCGGAATAAATCCTTCCGGTTTTTAGCAAGATTTGTTTGTCTGATTTATAAATTTATATTATCAGAGTCTTAGAGCGGTTTCGTGTAGTTTCAAAACTCCACGTAGTATTACGGGCGACGAAACACTTATGTCAATATCGAAAATCGCGTAAACAAGCGATCGCAACGATCCTACGAACTCGAACGCCGACAGGCGAATGAAGAATTGAACCCCCGCCGCCCTGCTGCAGTCCTGCCGCCCCCGCGAAACGGCGGGAGGGGAAAACCTGTGAGTATCACTAGACGGATAACTCGACTGTAAATTTCGGACCCACGCGATACATCATTCTTTTCACAGATTTGAATAATTTCTTCGGCCTTTTTTCATCGATATCGTCAAAAATCACGGAATATATCAACGATAGTCTCTTCAGAGATATCGAAAGTGGAATAACAGTCCGAATTGAAGAATTTAACCCGCGAAAAGGCCAGGGGAGGGGAAAACCTGTGAGTATGACTAGACGGAAAACTCGGCTGTAAATTTCGAACCCTCGCGGTACATCAGTTTTTTGACAGATTTGAATGATTTCTACTGCCTTTTTCCATCGATATCATCCTTGCCGAAGAGGATATCGTAAAAAAATCCCCGAATATATCAACGACAGTCTGTTTAGAGATGTCGAAAAGTGGAATAACAGCCCGAACACGCCCTGAACGTAATCCAGGTTTCCATTAAGTCGATTTATCTAATCTGCTCGTTGGATTGTAGAAAACGAAACGTAAGACTTACGATTTTTCCAAAGATTCAACAAGTCTTTATATTCCTCTGGGAACATCCTGGAGCCGGATTCTTTTGGCTCTATGTGTGGCATATCGAAAACACCGAGCAGACGTGCGTGTGGCGTGGAATTATATCGCGACTGAGACACGAAAATCGTTCTTTGACTAACAATTGGACAAAACTGGTTATCTCATAGCGGCTAAACCGCAAGATGATAAGGTATCGCGATAAACGACAGATTTTCCGCTATGAAACGATGGAATTAAACTGAGGACTCCGAGTCGAAGATCCGAGTTAAAAGGCCAATTTTGCCGTTAGTTGATACTCCGCTATGTCTTTCCAGCACCCTGATTGGTCGATTAAAAAAACAGCTAAATTATTTTTCGTTAATCATATGCGCATAGAGTTGAATAGCAATAAACCGGTAAGAAATTACCGGTTCCCTAACCATCTGTAGATCGTTTTTTTTTTTTTTTTTACTGCCAGTCGGTGCGATAAATTCATGTCCGACTCGTTCTATCTGTCCATAAACGGCAATAAAAAAGAAGATACACATGTTCCGTGTCAAATCGAGACAACGGAAGCTGTGTGTTCCTATGGATGCGGAACCCGTCACGGAAGAGGGGAACGAATAAAAGAACATCGCATCGCTTCGGGATCATGGAGAAACAAAAGCAGTCCGAACCGGCTCACCTAGATCCTTCATTACGCGTCGGGTTGATTCAAGTTGAGTTTGACACATGCCAGGTGCCGGGTGAGTCATTGAACAGAATGGAAAGGGCATCGCAGTGGGGGGTAGGGGACACGAGGGAGTGCATTTTTTTCCGATGACATTATAACAGAACTTTTTTTCTCTCTAGAGATTCTTTCAGGTCAAGAAACATGTGAGACAATCTGATCACTGGAGTATAAAATTACGAAATCGTGTAGAAAATATTTTCCAAACGTTTTTAGAATGTTAGTATAACTGTATGCACACAAACCGCTACTGCAAGCCGCTATAACACGCATACAAAATATATATATATATATATAGTCGTGCCAAGTTATGATAATCGACTTACCTGATTTTATTGGTGAAACAAAGCGAAAAAAAAAAACTAAACCGGGAAGACGTAGATTAACGTTAAAAACGAGTATTCTTACCACTACCGATACTAGATAAAGTCCAAAAACACCTATCTTACGTCAAGACTATAAGCGAGCACTGACACAAGTGCACGGTGACAGGGCGTCTGCCGGATATGACAGTCATGAACGTAGTACGACCACAATAGATGCGAAACTCGGTCTCAATCTCGGACTAACCTCAACGAGCTATCTATCGATGCCTGTGGTAACATATCAAGAAATTCAGTCCATAATCATGTCAAATAGAAACTCGAATTTTTAATAATTACGATAAGGGAAGAGAAACGAGGAAAGAAATCAATAGAAGCTTCGAACAGTGGCGCCCTCTGGCATCATCGAAACGAACTAAAGAACGCTGTGACGTCACGGGAGATGTTTCGCTTCGAATATTGAATATTTGGTGTTACATTAGCTTCTAGCGCTGCTTATGTAAGATTGTAGTAGTTTTATGATTCTTTTATATGTAATTTAGTCTACTTTATCCTTGTGTACAACGAACTGATCCCAAATAAAGAAATGAATGTTGTAAACTGATTTTGAATTACCCGCCAAACGGTGTATGGTTGAATCATAGGAACGACGGGTTATATTAATTGTAAGATTGTAGTAGTTTTATGATTCTTTTATATGTAATTTAGTCTACTTTATCTTCGTGTACAACGAACTAATCCCAAATAAAGAAATGAATGATTCAAACTGATTTTGAATTACCTGCCAACCGATGTTTGGTTGAATCATAGGAACGACGGGTTATATTAATTGTAAGATTGTAGCAGTTTTATGATTCTTTTATACGTAATTTAATCTACTTTATCTTTGTGTACAACGAACTGATCCCAAATAAAGAAATGAATGTTTTTAACTGATTTTGAATTACCCGCCAACCGATGTTTGGTTGAATCATACGAACGACGGGTTATATTGTAAGATTGTAGTAGTTTTATGATTCTTTTATATGTAATTTAATCTACTTTATCTTCGTGTACAACCAACTGATTCCAAATAAAGAAATGAATGCTGTAAACTGATTTTGAATTACCCGCGAACCGGTGTATGGTTGAATCATAGGAACGACGGAATGAGAACCACACATCCGTGCAGAGCACAAGCGATGGGATCGGGTACGGAATAATAATAAAGGTTATCATCGTGGTGTCGTGACTGTTTTGAAGACAAATAAAACCTGTCATACAGTTTTATTGCGTAAAATCGACGATGTCGTCGCTCCTGAAAAAAGGTAAGGGACCATTAATCCGTACAAACGTAGATGATCATTGTTATTTAATAATCGGCTCCGTTGGTGGCGCTGGAACGCCACCAACGGTTATCTTCTGCTCCGTTCCGTTCCGTTTCCGGCGATCCCTCATCACGGTTGGTGTGGTGTGAACGCACCGAACCACTGAAACAACGTAATGGCGAATGCGTCTGTGCCTTATTCTCTGATACATATCTGACAATTTACGATCTACAAGTCCCAAGACGTTAATCAAACCCGGTTTTTATCGTCTAACGCATCTCACCGCGACGTAACAGGCTCTTGATACTAGACCGAACTATTTTTAAACTGTGATCACGGCCTCGAGTGCTTTTATTTTATTGTTGGGTGTTGCTGCTGTTTTATACTAAAAACCAGTGAATCATTTTTAACGATTAAACAGAAAAAAAACAGTTGAACACGTTTTTCGTATGAACAATAACGATAAATAGAACGAAAAACGTTTCGAGCAAAATAAAAATAAAAAAATAATCCTCAATGGAGTAACAGGAATGATCTTTGTCCGAGGATGAAGGTAACCGTGTGTTTTGACAACGTCAGAGTAGTCGTTCCCTGCGGGGATGGTACGCTGCTTGTAAAGGACCTGATGCGCGAGGCGATACTCAGGTACAAGAAGGCAACTGGTAGAAACGACACATGGCTCGCTATAAACAGTCTCTCGTCCTTGACCGGCGGAGGTCTCCTGGACCCTGACGACCGATTGTGCGACGTGGCTGACGACCGCGAGCAGATAGTCGCTCATTTCATGTCCGGAGAGGCTCAAACACACGTCGGAGGTGACGGAGCCAGTTCCGTCGGTACAAACAGTCCGGATTTCTTCCACGACCACAAGGAACACTACGTCGTCAATGCCAGAGCCGCGACCTCGTCCAGCTACATAAAACGCGAGAGTGCAAAGAGGCTGTCCATGCACTCGTTGTCTACCAAAGAACCTTGCCACCTCGCGACGTACTCGGCCCAGTCTCTGCCGCGAGAGTCGAGACGCAAGGAGCCACTGGGTCAGGATTCCAAGTCGTATTTCGACCTTGGGGTCGCGAAAAACGATAATTACTGTCTCAACGGAGGCGGAGAGGTCGAGGAAGTCGTGATAAAGAACGAAGCCGGGCCTCTCGGCCTCCACGTGGTTCCTTGCTACGACTTATTGGGCAATGACCAAGGGCTGAGGGTCGAGAGGATAGAAACAAACGGGCGGATAGCAAGGGATGGTCAAATAGAGCTGCACGACAAGATCATCAAGATAAACGGACAGAATCTGCTTCATGTACCGTTTTCGAAAGTGCAGGACATATTTTCGACCGCTATGAACGAACCTTGTCTGAAAATATCGGTGATGAAGAACAGAAAACACGCAAAGACAGACTCAAAGAACTACAGCGGAGTCAGCAACGACTCTAAAAACGATGTCGATGACTCGTTGAAGAAAATACAGTCGAGCAATTACAACATACTTCAGACAGCCAACACCAGGAAAATTGGGAGGATGATTGAGATCGAACTCACTAAGGGAACCAATGGCCTCGGCTTCAGCGTTACCACCAGGGACAATCCGGCCGGAGGCCACTGTCCTATCTACATAAAGAATATCCTGCCGAAAGGAGCTGCTGTGGAAGACGGTAGACTCAAGCCCGGAGACCGTCTTCTGGAAGTTAACGAGATGGAAATGACGGGTAAAAATCAAGCCGAGGTGGTTTCTTTGCTCCGGAGCATACCTCCGGGCGGTAAAGTGAAGATGGTCGTTTCGAGGCAGGAGGAAGTATCGACGGGAGTCACCGAGTCGCAGTTGATATCTTCTTACGTCCCCAAAGAAATGACCGTTTCTACCCACTCTACCGAAAGCACAGAGAGCCTGAAGTACTGGAACGGGAAAAATCGCTCTCCGAGCAAGAAGAAAGAGGCGGAAGGCGTCAAAGCGGGCAAACACTCGGACGACGTCGTTCTGTCGCCTCGTAAAAATCGCATGATTCTTACTCTCGACATTCCAGTTCACGATTCCGAAAAAGCTGGGCTCGGAGTGAGCGTGAAGGGAAAAACCAGCAGCACCGACGACAATTCTAGCGTCGATTTAGGAATCTTTATAAAAAGCGTTTTGCACGGCGGAGCAGCGTCCAGAGACGGCAGACTGAGGACCAACGACCAGCTCCTCAATGTCAACGGAGTGTCTTTGCTCGGTCTGTCGAACTCCGACGCCATGGAAACCCTCAGACGCGCTATGCTCAACACCAACAGCTCGGTCACGGGAGTCATCACCCTCACAATCGCCCGCCGAGTCTCGTCCTACGACGGATGTGAAAAAATCTTCATGGATTCCATCACGAATTCCAGATCCAAAGTTTACCTGAGCGACTCTACGTCGAAGAGCGACAACAGAGTGAGGGAAAAAAACGACCTCAATTGTCAGTCCGACGCGGTAGACAACTCGGCGACTTCGGGATCCCAGTGGAACCCGGTGATAGACAGATTGACGGAACAGTACAACAAAAACAGTCTGAGAAACGAGAGCTACTGCCTCGCGACTAACAAGACTTGGATCGATTTACCAGGAAACAAGGCGACACACAAACTGGGTATAATCCACAAGGAAGATTCCTTGGAGTCCATCCTGGCCGAGGAATCTATACAAAGTAAAGATAAGGAGAGCCAGTTCTCCGAGGACCCGACGTACGACAGCCAACTGTCTCTGGAGGAGCTCAATTCTTCTGGGAATAAATTTTCCCGCGATGCTCTAGGCCGCCAAAGCATGTCGGAGAAGAGACACGCCGCCCTCGATGCAAAGAGTACCGACACTTACAAGAGAAATAAGAAGCTCAGAGAGGGAAGGGAGGGGAAGACCGGAGACTCGCCGACCCAGCACGACTCGTTGGAGGATCCCGCGACCAGGCAGGGGGTCGAAAGCTTTGATAAGATCAGAGCAAAGACGATTTCGCGAGAAAGCACCTTTCTGGATGAGCAGAAGAAGGTCAATACGGGAAAACCTGCGGAGTCGGACTACCTGTACACGATACCTGGAAGAAACAAACTGATATCTCCCAAGAAGCATTGGCTCGTCGACGACGTTCAGGGCGAGATATCGGAGGCCAATCATTACAGAGGAGAACACGACGGGTTTTCAAATAGCCGGGGAGACGTTAAACAGGCGTCGCTTAATTCGGCTCTTGACGATCGGTATAAGAGATCGAGAAAAAAAGGTGGTATCAGATCGATGTTGAGACTCGGTAAGAATAGAAAGTCGCTCAATTTTGGTGACAATATAGAGTCACGCCAAGAGGCTAACAATTACTGCAGCGGGACTATAAATTATATAGCATAATTATATATATATATATATAAAAATTTTTTACTTCTACTACAGACATACATTAAACTTATTATTATTATTATTATTATTATTACTGTTACGAGGAGTGCCTTAACAAAGATTCTAAAGACATTATTTTACATAGTCAATGTATATGTATGTATAAAAATTATTTTATATTTAAAACTCTAATTCCGTGTGACAATGTTAAATCAGCTATAATCAATTTGGTAACTTTTGAAAATGAATTTTTTATCACACTGAAAATATGATAACGGTTAAATACTTAGGTAAATAAGGACGTAAACCACCAAAATCTTACTGCATTATTTGAGTTGTAAAAATACTTGTTGGGATAATGGATCGGAGAGAATGGAAGACGATAATTTATTCTGTCTATACTGATACAATAATGATAATTATATATATATATATTTTTTTTTTTTTTTTTTTCGTACAAACATATTAAATAATTAATAGTTGTTAAAAGATAATACCTTTAAAAAAAAAAAAACTTTTTTTTTTTACCTTTATTTTTTTCACTTAAATTTTATTCTGATCATCATTCACTTCGATGCAATTATTTAAGATATTTGAAAAAACAGACTTGAAGAAATAAAAGTAATAATAATTAAAAATTGTAAATTAAACAATATAGTTTGTACATATAAATGATAATGATGATGAAATTTTTACTAAGGTGCGATAGGACATGAATGTATTTTATATTAAATCGGTAAACTAGCCATTGTATAAAAAAAAAAAGAAAAAAAAGAAAAGAAAATTTTAGTATTACATCATAATTATCAATAATTATTCTTTTCAATACAGTATTTCAAGTATTAAAGTAGATTGAAATAACTCGATTAATTAATAATCGAGAATTAATTAGCAGCTAATTGGATTACAGCTGATTGTAGTTTTTTTTTTTTTTTTTTTTGTATCAATACAAGCTCATATTAAGTATTAACAAAGTTATTTTATATTTGTGTGTAGAATTTTGATTTCTAGAATTCGGTTAACGAAGACAATACTTAAATTAAATTAGGAATATAATATTAGATTTATCATTACATATAATATAGAAAAAGTTTGATTTTTGACGAAGCGTATTTTTTTCTTACGTTTAACGAAGTTGAAGTTATTATATTTAGATTCGGTTACGAGATGAAAATTGCTTTACATAAATACTTGAAAATATCATTTAGTATTTCATCGATTTTTACCTTAATATGTATTCAATTTTGACTCCACTGCAAAACAATCATAAAATCCAAACATATTTTTATTTTTCGCCAACTACGATGTGCGTGCATAATAACGAAATTTGTTGTACTTAAGAGTAATTTAATTTGAATTCGTAACAAAGAGGGGAAAAGAAAAAAAAATAAGATGTATTTTCTAAAATTGTGACAATCGCGCAAAATCAAGTCTTGTTTTCCAGAATTTCAAGCTCAAATACATTGTGTGCAGCTTTAGATTAATCAGTCAAGACTGATCAGCCTCATTCCATTAAATTTAAATTTAAATTTAAATTTACTTATCAAGAGACGAAATTTTGTTAATGTTTCCGTTAACTTCTGTCCGACTGAATCGTGTAGCTATGTTTAGCTATATTACTGAAATAATAGATATATATAAATATATTATATACCTTGATGATGAATGATGAAGATCGTTAATAAATCAAATTTTACCATTTCAATGAAAATTTTACTCTGTGTCTTTATTTGACCTCTAATCCTCCGTCTTCCCCGAGGGGTTGACCACTCTAGAAGTCAGTCAGGCGTACACCTTGCCGAAAAGTCAGTTGAAGTCAGCTGAAGTCAATTGAAGTCAGTGAGTCAGTTGAAGTCACTTGAAGTAAGTTGAAGTCAGCTGAAGTAAGTTGAAGTCAGCTGAACGAAGTTGAAGTCAGCTGAAGTCACGAGTCAGTAAGCAGCAGAAGTCAGTTGAAGTCACTTGAAGTCAGCTGAAGTCACTTGAAGTCAGCTGAAGTCACTTGAAGTCAGTGAGTCAGTTGAAGTCACTCGAAGTCAGTGAGTCAGTTGAAGTCAGTTG
>JAFFZH010015436.1:59205-72173 GCA_018420115.1 Euura saliciscinereae | reverse complement strand
CACGAGTCAGTAAGCAGCAGAAGTCAGCTGAAGTCACTTGAAGTCAGCTGAAGTCAGTGAGTCAGCTGAAGTCACTTGAAGTCAGCTGAAGTCACTTGAAGTCAGTGAGTCAGTTGAAGTCACTCGAAGTCAGTTGAAGTCAGCTGAAGTCAGTTGAAGTCACGAGTCAGTAAGCAGCAGAAGTCAGCTGACTTCATGAAGTCTTGAAATCTTGAAGTCAGGTGTGTGAGTGGTTAACCCCTCGGTCTTCCCCCTATAGTCCGAAGATTTTTATGGCACATTCCAATTTACTTAATCGGTGACGTTTATGTTGCAGCATGTCTGTTACCCGCTCGTCAGTTGATGGTACAGCCGAAAAGATTTCGTGGAAAAATAAATATCCAAAAACCTCGAGCACCTCACTTTCAGAGAGCGAGAGTCATGGAACTCGTGAAGCCGTACTACTTCAGCGAAAAGTTTGGTAAACCTATAATCGAGTTGTGTCAACAAAGCAATGCGACGAAGAAAGAGAAGATAGTCAATCCCATGCAGCAGATAATAGCCAGAGAGGCTTTGAACTGGTTCAAAAATTCGAGAATGATGGCGTTCTTTCATCTCAACCCTTTCACTATGGATGAGAAATTCAACTTCGCTGTCACCCTGAAGAAGCATAACATGCACTTCAAACTTTATGGAAGAGGAACTTTGAGCATGGCTGTAAAAGATACCCCGTACGAAGCGGTTACTCAGCTCTTCGGGTCACCAACCCTACTCGTATTCGGTCAAGATCCGAACGTTGCTCAGTTGCTGAAGATCGTCAAGAAGAGGCCGGAAATACTTTTGTTGGGTACGTGCTGGGTCGGTCCAATTGTTAAATTTTCGGAAAACGTTGCGTTCCACTAGGAAACAACTCATGGTTGTCTAAAAGTCGCCATATGAACAACAAATGTCCCACTTTTCGGCATCTAGATGTTGTCTCAACCCTCGAAGACCTCTTTTTCAGCTCTTTTCGAAATGGTACCCTCTCCAAGGGATGAGGAGGTGTTTTTCAGAAAAAGAAACTATTCAATGTTCAAAATAGGGACCAATTGTTCCTGCTGTTATTGCTGGTGAAAAATATAGCCTGGTTCCATAAGCTTCGAAATGAGCCATTGTTTTCTCTTCAAAACGTTTGACATGAGTTGTTTTTTAGTGGAAAAAAGTGTTTCCTGGAATTTTGGTCAATATCGAAGAGGTCGAGGTCAAATTTTCCGTTATTTTCTTGCCATTTGACATGGAATTATTCACTAGATCCTTTGTGCATTGCATTGTAATCATTGCCGCTTGTTCACAGCCGGAATTATCGATGGTAAGTTTTTGGACAGGAATGCATTCGTGAAATACGCTGCCCTCGGGGACCTGACGACGGTGAGATCGGGGTTGGTACAGCTCTTGCAAAATGCAGGAGGTGTGAACCTGAACCGTCAATTGAATCAACATCAATCGACGCTAGTTTCCCGCCTGCAGCAAATATCATCGCCGGAAGTACCAGAGGTACCGGAGGACAAAGTAGAATAAGCGAGTGAAATGTGTAATTATAATTTATTTCTCGAGAAGTAATGTGAACTTTTGAATAAAACTTGATTTAGTACGTAAATCTCGCGTTCTGTTATCTTTGGCTCAATTATTATCACTGTTCAAACAATGACATCGCTGCGGTTATAGAACAGGAAAATTCCAAGTTCTGATTCAGGTTTGATTAAAAGCTTTATTATACCGAGAGGAAAGTATGTACAATGCTTTAGTGTATAAATAAAATGGTAGGTAAGTATATATATCACACGTTCTTTTTTTCCAACTCACGTTATGATGTTATACTCCTCTTATCACATCTGTGTATGCATTTAGTCATAGTACTACGTGTATAAAAAAAAACAATAGAAATGAAAGCAATACCAACCGGCGAGAACAGAGGATATTCATATCACACTTGATAGTATAAAGTACTGATATTCTCTGCAGGCACTCTTCAATGGCAATAATTACAGCGCGGATGACACTTGACTCCGTTCTCTCCGCACTTACAGCCGCCAGAAGTATCGCCTTTACCCTGTAAAACGATTGAATCGATACCATGAATCTTGCATTATCCTTTGTTTCGTTGTATTCGGATCATTTGCAATAAAGTTTTTCAAACATTTTTTGGACATTCATTATTCATCATCTTCGCACATATTTTTGCTGGTGCAGCTCGACTAGCGTGACGCATTTTCGTGACATTGGCCATCTTTTGTACTAAAACTTACCCCGGGTCCCCAACGCGGTCCTCTCGTTACCCAGCATATTTCAGTCTTGCACATTGAGCATCTTAGCCAGTCGCATCCCCATTTCTTCATCAGTACAACAGCGCAAGTTGGACAAGCCAGGGCTTCCCCACTTTCGACCATTTCTTCGAGGACAGCTGCGGTTCGTTTAGTCTCTTGGTCCGTTTCCTTCAAAAGTCTTATCTCGTCCTGATACTCTCGACAATTTTTGTTCGTGTGTATAGCCTGAGGTGAAATAACGACGTTAGTCCGGAAATCGGCGGGGTTTGGGTAATAGTAACTCACCTGACACGTCAGGCAATTGCTAACACCGCATACCGGACATAGAAACACGTTAACGTTATCGTCGTATATGCACCAGCCTCGGCAGTCTGGCGTCTTGCAATGGAAGGCGTTGTTCCCTGCATTGTTTTCAGCCTGGGAAACCGACTTGGCCAAATGCTGTTCGTAGATCTCTGGAGCCACGAGCTGAAACATGAGTTCGAATCGTGTCAGACTCGAATGTCTCCCAGCATCAGCAAAACTTTTTTACCGCTTTTATCTCACGCTCTTGGAGAGTCGATTCGCAAGTATACTCCGAATCCCTGAAGGGACATTTGACCTCCGCCTCGTCGCAGTACATGATGGTATTCGCGATGCAACTTCTGCAAAACATGTGAAGGCAGTCCCTGAGGATGACTCCTTCGCCGGGTCCGTACGGTGCGAAACAAATCGGGCAATCGATTGGCACGGAATTTAAAATGAGGTCCGAATTTTCGAGAGACATAAGATGCTCGTATCTCTTCAGCTTCAATTCTTCCACCGTTGGTTCCTTCACGTTGAATATATATTATCATTAGTTTGAGAGCCGGCATTGATGCAGTTTGAAATGTTCATTTTATCACCTGAGGTATAGCTTCTGCTTCCTCTTCTACAACCGGTACGACATCGGGCGGTGGTTCGGGATCTGGTACCTCCTCTGGTTCCTCTTCTTTGACGACTGGCTTATCAACCCGTGTGCACTCGTCATTTTGCAAATCTGTGACCAAAATCCGACATTATATTCTTCTTCCAATCGAGAACTGAAGAGATTTTAACGTACCTGGTGCAACGAGGTATAGAAAAATAGAAGACTTGTCAATAGCCTTGAGTTCGTTGAGAGTGTAATCGTCATTGTCAGCTAGATTTTTTCCTATTATCCAGCGCTGTACGTTCGTCGGTATCTCGAATTCCGTGAACACCTTCTTCTTCAGTTCAGTCACAGTCATGTTCAAGGAGAGCTGAAACGAAGAGAAGCCTTCGAAGTGAACCAGGACAACGAAACAAGTGTAATCCTATAATTGACCGAGAAATGGTACCTGAAGCGGTATCGGACCTTGATGAGCCAATTTATCCTCTATGTACATGTCCACGTTTATGACATCCGCGGTTTTCGTATCACCAGTCCTCTGTCTGACTACTGAACAGTGAATCTTCAGCTGTGCGAGTTCCTTCGCGAGTCCAGCTGCCTGCTGATGTTGGCCAGATGCAATAGCGCCTTCCAATTTCCTCAGCAATCGATTTATGGCTAGCGTGTTCATGTTGGTCTCCGAGGTGGCCTTCCTCTGACCTCCTGTAAATAATTCATGGTTCATTTCACAAACTACACCACGTGGCGTTCACCCTCCTTACCTTCGTACGTCTCCAATATTGGGAGCTGAACCTTGGGTTTCGACGGTTCTGCTCGGACATTGACATCCGCAACGACCTTTGCAGTGTAATGCTGTACAGCTTCCGGTTTAGCGTCACCGTGCTTGATCACCTTGTCTTCAATTTTAGTCACGGGTTCAGCGGGACCAGACTTCCCGCTGATTATTGCCGGGTGAATGACGGTGTTCGCGTAAATCGAATCTCCAATTATGTTCATGTACGTGTTTTGGCCTTCTTTGACCGGCCCTCTTTCCGTCTTGAGTGCTTCGATGCACGCAAAGTCCCTCGGTCTTATAAGCTGGAAAGTATTGCGACTGAGCGAAGCTCCGGACGCGCTCTTCCTTCCTTTAGTCGTATGAATGGTATCCTCGCCTTTCCACCCGGACGATGTTGATCGCGGATTGTCGATCTCCTGCCTTTCGACTTTTCGCAAATTTGCACTGGTCTGAGCTGCGGATGAAACCTTCGTTTTGTCAGCCGGAAGAGCCTCCTGAGCTGCCGACTGAACCCTTCTCTTCACTTGGACGACAGGACTGCACCTCGTCTCCAATTTGCTGAGTCGATTGGACTTGTCGTTTACTTCTGATACCGATGGCTGCGGGGTTTTATTGGCATCGTTATTCGCGGCCGGGTTCGACTTCGGCTTCGGTCGTTTGGGCAGCGAGTGCTTCATCTCTATCAGCATCTCTTTCAGATCGGCACGGGAAAGATGTTCGATCTTATCCACGCTTATCGGCTCCTGATTCCTCCTGGCGTTTCTCGCATCGGGAAAATCGAGAGCCTGAGCGGAGTTTCTGGACTGGAGTTTCTGCTTCGTGTAACTCTTGTTGGTCTCCTCCCTGCTCGCAGCCCTCTCAGGAAAATATCTTTTTATCTTCTCTTCCCATCCCGCGGAGGCTGTGACGTCCGTCACGTTCTTCGACGTCTGGCTGCTCGCCTCGGCCTCGAGTCGTCTGAAGAAATTTATCGACGAAACGTCTCCGGTCTCGTTCACCTGCTCGTTACCGTCGTAGAGGAGCCGTTTCGTCACGATGCGATCATTCCGATTGTTGCGGGAGGCTCTGTCCGATTTTCCCGTCGGTTGGACGTTGTTCGACGATTTTGCAAAGAACGTTGCGTTCACCGTCACTTTTGTGATGTTGCTTATCGCGTTGAACTTCGATATCAAGGCCCGCGTCCCTCGCCTCTGGGGCTCTATCGAGGACGAGAGCATCTCCGAGACGATATCGCCGCTCGACGATCTGTCCGACTCGTCAACGGTGGGAAACGACCTCGCAAGTAGCGCCTGGGTCCTGGCCTGCTCCTCCTGGACAATGGCGGCCGCTTCTCGGTCCAGTTCGCTGATGTTGGTCAGTATGGAGAGATTCGACTTCCGCTTCTCCTCCTTCTTCGCTCTCCCGCCGTCCTCTCGCCTCTCGGCATTTCTACCGAAGAAGTGATTCAGCCTCGAGAACGATTTGTCCAAACAAACATTTGCCGGGTCGGACGTTGACTCGTGGGCTTCGTGGTGGCCGAGCCGACCGCTTTTGTCTTTCGACTTTGAGAGCGTTGCAGGAATCTTGAGAACCTCGCGTCTGAAGGAACCGCAAATATCCCGCTCGCTCAGGGTCGTGTTACTCCTTTTGTACCAGGGTCGCGGTGCGACGTGAGTCGCCTGGTTCGCAGTCTTGGAAGTCGCCTTCTTCCCGACCTCGGATTTGACCTCTTGCTCGATCATCACCTGGCTCATGACCCTCGCGGATTTTTCTACCGATTGGGAAGCCTTCGTCGGAAGCAGCACCCCGCCCTCCAGCTTCAGCGTGTCGTTACTGATCGAAGTTCTGGTCGGGCTCTGTTTACTCGTTTTTGACATGCTCTCGCGAACCGCTTGTCCGGTGCATGTCTTAACTTCCGGTGGTTCGGGAGCGCGTCGTTTTCGTCTTCCTGCGGTGTGGATCGTCGGACTTTTGTCCCCTCTCGGAACCGACGCTTCCGATTGACCGGGGGGTTTCGGCGCTGGACGCTTCCCGCGAACGTGAGCCAAACGTTTTTTACTGTTCGCGCGGAGGTCCGCTGTCTTCCCGGAAGTCGGTAAGCTCCGGTAACTGTTCAGACAGCTGACAGGTCGAACGGCTTTGTTCTCATTGTCGGAAACGGGATTATCGCCGATCGAAGGATCGCTGGCGAATGGATTACCGCATGATCGAGAGGCTGTCGTTATGGCGGCGAAATCGTCAGCTGACGAGTGCTTCCGGAAACGCCTGAAGCGTCGGAACGTAAAACTGTGGACCGTCGCGGTGCTGCACGTGGTATCGACGCTTCCTGAACTCGAGTAGAGCTGATGTGGACCACAAACACTGTCACCGTTTCGAAGCTCCTCTTCGCCACAATTGGTCGCACCTTTGTTTACCGGAAGTTCGCGATCCGGGGAGTTTTGCTTCTTGAACCAATGAAACAGCGAAAATCTTGCGCTCCTTCGCTGCTGGTGATTCTGACGATCGGACAAACACTCTGTACCAGCTCCAGTAAGGCTCCTCGTTACTTCTCCGAGTCCGCGGACTATTTCTGTTCCGACTCGTGGAAATTCCTCGTCACCGCCGCGGTTAAGAACCGTTGAAACTCGCGAGGGGGCATCGTCGCGGAGAGACGAGTTGCTTGTGTGAACCATTATCATGACGTCGTCGTCGCCGCATATCCCCGAATATCGGAGTACCGAGGGATCGCAGGGCCGGGAGAAAAAAAATTTGCTCTTTGTTATTCGCACTTTCCGGAATCTGCGACGGCTCAGTTTTCCTCAGGCATCGGAGGGAGGTGGGGGCGCGGCGCGTCTTTGAACCACGCGTCCCGTTGATTATGTTATTTTATTATTGTATGTATCACACGAACGCGGGTGAAGAGGGCGATCCACTGTTTATTTTAGCTCCGTACCTCCTATATTTTTATTTGATGGGTGAGATTTCACGTTGATATGAAATAAAGAGTTTCAACCTCCCGAGATACGATGCCTCGTGAAGAACACTCTCTCAGCAAAGATACACTAGTTTATACTATAAATAACTTATGCTCCTCCTATAAATGGTTGCGAGTTATTTTCACAACCGCGCACTGCCGACTATAATACACTCATATATACCGTATGGGTGTCCGGTCCGGATAATTGTCACGAAATTTCTTTGAGACCTGAAAAATTGAATTTTGGACATTCGCATCGTTTCTTCTTCGTCATTTTTCTTCCCAAAATGGAAATAAGCTGAGATAGATTGCCAAACGCTGACCCAGTATACCGCCTAATTTCTCTTGGCTCATTGTCAGCGAAGCAGAGATTGGTCAACGGCCACACTCATCGACGTATATGCACAAGGGTCGATGATCAATTACCACTCGTTTCGTTACTGTCAATTTTAGACATTGATTGCGGGTGCACGCGTCTTGCAATAATTTCGCAGGGGTCTATTTTTTTCCACGGTTAACTGGTATCGATGTAGATATGTTTATATAGGTGTAAGGAATTAAATATTTCTTTCAATTTCTTGAATGACGAATATTTTATTGACTTGACTAATACATTTTTTTCTAATATTTACACATTCTGACTTAATGTAATTCAAGAGATATTTTCTTTATTCTTTCTGTCGTACAATTTCGTAGAGTTGGAGGAGGATAATTGTGATTCTTATCGTTTTCGGAAAATATAATCCACTTCTAATTAAGCACGAACTCGCCCCTTCTGGAGGGGTGGTGGTACCATTCTTGCGAACCAAAGTCAGCAGACTTGTGCCCAGAAGGGTGCGGGGTGGTAGAAGAAAGTCATTTCAGTACGCCAGACCATGTTTGGGCAAAAAATTGCCCCTCCTGGGCAGATCAACGGAGTATTTAGACCATTTACGGTACTTAAGTACTTGATCAATTGATCGACACCCGGAAGCCTAAAGTGAATAATAGGCACCGAGATGCTTTGAAAATTCAATTTTTCACCCTTATCAATGTATATAAAAAAAATTTATTTTCATTTTTTAAGAGGAGTTTTTACGGGTTTAAAAAAAAAGACGATCAACGAAGCATTCCGATCATTTAGGATACTTAATATTGAAAACTGGAAGCCTAAAGTTAAGACTAAGGCATCGAGATGCTTTAAAAATTCATTTTTTCACCCAGTCAACGTATATTAATTTTTTTAATATTCATTTTTAAGGGTAGTTTTTACGAGTTCTTCGAAAAAAACCGATCAACGCGAAACATTCCGATCATTTAGGATCCTTAATATTGAAAACTGGAAGCCTAAAGTTAAGACAAGGCATCAGGATCCTTCAAAAATTCATTTTTTCACCCAATCAACGCATATCAATTTTTATAATATTCATATTTTAAGGGTAGTTTTGATGGGTTTTTCGAAAAAATCGGATCAACGGAGTATTTAGACCATTCACGATAGTTTCATCGACACCCGAAAGCCTAGAGTGAATAATAAGCATAAAGGAACGCGTGATAAAATTTTTGCGAACGCGTGATACAATCAGGAAATTCGAAAGTCGCGGGCCAACTTCACATAGCTAAGTTCATTTCATTCAGTAAAGTTATCGAGAATCCGACACGTCGCGCCATCCGACGACAGAACCTCAAACTACTTCTTATCAATCTGACAAATGCATACGCATGTTTGTTTGTAAATTTGTATATTGATAAACAAAGCTGAAGAACAAGAATTTAGCAGCTAGATAACCGCAAACCGATAGCTAATCACCGAATAATCCCTCGCTGATTCATACGACAAGAACTATTTGACCTCGAGCTGTGACCCAATACCGACGCACCGCGATTGCGGTAATGTCAAAAACTACACTATATACTGTCACGATATCTTCTAACCTCAAAACCTCTTATCAACAATACGAAACATAACAATCCCAAAAATAATTATATCGCACTGTATAGATATAAGTATGCTTCATAAGTTCTCGATCAAATTTAATCCCGATCTAACTTCACGTCGATATGATACATAGAGGAGAGAGGGAGGAGGAAAAAAATATAATTTAAAAAACATATTGGTAAGATCGGAAAAACGTAATTTTTGCAGAAAATTCGCTAATTCGCACCTGGAAGATGGAAAAGCGTTCCTCAAACGATAAAAACGTTGAAGGATCGAGCGTGGTTCACTACGTAGCGAAAAAGAACACTGTGCTGAACCGTATATCCGGTAGCTGCGATGTGAACGTGAGCACATTGAGACTGGGGATGCTGGTTGAGGCTGTGGAGGTCCTGCGGGACGGGGGGCTCCGTATCAGAGTGACTGACCCTGGGGGTTCTGATCTTTGGCTGAATACGGAGTGGCGATGTCACCGTTACGACCTAGTACCTGTGTCTCTGATAATGTGGCAGTATCTAGCCGCCGTACCGAGCCCCCAGGACAGAGTTAAGCTAGCTACCGATAAACAACTGACCAAAGATTTAAACGATGTTAGATTGAACAGCAAAGTGATCGTGACCCCCGACGCAGCTGAAGAAGCTGGGAATGAACAGATACTTGCAGTTGTCAAATACGTCGGACCTGTTCACGAACTTGGACCAGGGTTCTACTTCGGTCTTGAAATACTGGTAGAGGCTTTAGTAGTTTCGAGATTGTAACTTTATCGCTTGCTTTCCAAATATGCTATTAAAAGTTTCATGACCTACACGGACTTCGAGATTCAAATACTTCATTGCAGGAATTACAAAAAAATTGTACTAAAAATAGTTGAAAAAGCACCAGTGCGAAAATCGAAACTTTCCACACTAGGGCTTTACTTTCCGCACTGATTGGAAATTAGGCACTTTCCGCACGCTTTTCCGTGTGGAAAGTGTCTCATTTCCAATCAGTGCGGAAAGTAAAGCACTAGAAACTTTCTACACTAGGGCTTTACTTTCTTCACTTTTTGGAAATGAGGCACTTTCCGCACGCTTTTCCGTGCGGAAAGTGTCGAGCGGTGCGGAAAGTAAAGGACTAGTGTAGAAAGTTTTGTCGAGTTGAAAATGATACTTTTGAATCTTGTGATAAAAAAATTATCTCCTGAAAACTCCGATTATACAATTTCATGTATTCCAAGCATATAAAAAAGTAGAATTGTAGTTTGGAAAGCTAGCGAATGTGGGAACAGAATTTTCAATGGCTTACTAATGTAATTATCATTTTTTTTCGTCTATCTCGTATCTTCAGGGTAATCAAAACCGGCAGCTACCACAGAACGTGGAATCGACTCAACGGTACTTCACTACGTCACATGGAAACGGAGTTTTTGTAAATCTTAGTAACGTCAGACCGTATAAAACCGACTTATTGGACTTTGGTGATACCGATGAAAGAGGAAACCCCAATTCGGAGGAAGATTTCACCAAGATTTGTAAATATCTTCATAAAATTCTCATTTCCTGATACAAGTTATTCTAAATCCATCGAAATTCAATAATCGCACCTGTTTACAGATTTTTCAAAACTATTTGAATCCTTTTTTCTTAAAAAAAAATTCGAATTCTTCAATAAAAAAAAAAAAATGTTTTTTAAATCAACGAATTGTGACTCTAAATAATCGATTTTAATCATGCTTCCAATATTCAAGTTGCCTGATTCATTTAGGCCAATAAATTCGTCCTATAGACAATATTAATAGCTTATTAAAAATAGCCACTCGTCGAATCGGAGCCCAAAAAAAGCCTGGAATAATTTTTACATAGACCACATTTGCTATGATTTTCCTATCGCGATAATTATCGGTCTTTTTTGGAGAGTTAAAAATAACTGTACAACAAAGATTAAAAATAGCCACGAGGGAAGCTAACTGCTAGCTCGACCTATACTGGCAGCAGCCGCTAGGAAATACCGAACACAAGCCTCACCCAAAGTACAATGTCCGTTTCGCTGCAAGATATTCCACTTTGCGTATTGGAATATAAATGGAGTAGTGATATAGAATCGAACGTGTACAGTGACGCGGAGATTCGGTGTAAAAAAGTCATCCCAAACTATGGTAAGACGAAACGGTTCATAGTATCATCAAACACTGACGACTGTCTCGATCTAGAGTGAACAGCGAGGATTAATATAATCGTCAAAAAGACTCAAAAATAGCAGAAAAATAACAAATATCAAATTTGCAGGCAACGTTCCGTCGAACAATGAGAGTCGAAACGTTGCGGAGGTTGATCAACTGGGAGAATTGCACGTAGGTGCAGCCGTAGAGGTGCAATTGGGTCCGTCCAGACATCCGGGTATAATTCAATGGTTCGGCTCCCTCCCAGGAGTCCCGCCTGAGAAATTAATCGCCGGTGTTGAATTGGTAGGATTATAATAGTATATTGTGCACCTAGGGCGTAAAGTGGGCTTTTTTAGACCGAGTACTGCAACCACACGAGGTAAAAAAGCCCACTGAGCCCTTGGTGCACACCATATTTTTTGTAACGCATGTATAGATTTCTCTGTTTTTGTGCCTATAGGTGTAAAGTGACCTTTTTTTTTGACACGGCACCTCATACTTGTGTTACATTTAGATTGCTTTTTTCACCAGGAAAAAGTGAATATGATACGAATAAAATATTATACATTTTTTCAACAGGGAAATACATCATGTATTGTATATGTACACACACGGTCGTTTTTACGAATTTCAGAAACTGGGCAATAATGAATTCATTATATCCCGCTTATTTTCATTATAGCCCGCCTATTTTCATTATTGCCCGCTTATTTTCATTATTGCCCGCTTTTTCGAGCCGGTCAAAAAAGGTCACTTTACGCCCGCTTAATAGGTAAAAAAAAAAACCGCAGAAATCGTGCATGTGTTACAAAAACGATTTTTTGTATCGAATTGAACCGTTAATCGCGATCTATATCCTCCAGGAAGATGAACATCCCCTCGGAACCGACGGTACTTGCAACAATGTCAGATACTTTCACT
Source organism: Euura saliciscinereae (assembly GCA_018420115.1). NCBI lineage: Eukaryota > Metazoa > Arthropoda > Insecta > Hymenoptera > Tenthredinidae > Euura > Euura saliciscinereae. The sequence goes on along the minus strand of JAFFZH010015436.1, from coordinate 60,316 downwards.
GCAAACCGCACAACGCCTTGTTCGTTGACGTCAAACAGTGTCAGCTGGACATACGTGTAAGTGGTAAAGTTGAAAAAAAAAAGAAAAAAAAGAGCGAGTACGCAGAGACTCAATATTCACCGGTCATTTTCAAGGACGGTGATCCCACGCAGGAGGCGGAATTCGACAAATTCGGTATCACCGGGAGCTCCGTAGTCGCGGGAGAGGTCCGACCGATATCAGTTAAGGGGGACCTGGAGAGCATATGCGGAAAGTATCGCGGAATACAGGGGCATCACAACTCGTGCTACCTGGACGCCACTCTCTTCAGCATGTTCACGTTCACGAATGTCTTCGACAATCTCTTGTTCAGGTATAAAATTACCTGAGAATGAAAAGGAAGCTGATTTCATCATGATTCCAACTCTCTAGGCCTCCCAACGAAAAAGATTGCGCCGAGTACGGGGAAGTTCAGAGAGTTCTTCGCGAGGAGATCGTCAATCCTCTGAGAAAGAATTTATTCGTCAGAGCGGATCGAGTTATGAAGCTGAGAAAATTGCTGGAGAAATTATCATCGATATCCGGACTGACCAGCGAAGAAAAAGGTGATAGACCAGCGTCCAAATGGGTATTTAAAGTTTCGAAACGTTTCGTGCCGTTTGATTTCAGACCCTGAAGAGTTCCTGACCTCATTGGTAGCTCAGATCCTGAACGCGGAGCCGTTTTTGAAGCTGAGTTCGGGTCAGGACGCTTACCACTATCAGTTGTTCGTCGAGAAGGACGATCACCTGAATCTTCCAACGGTTCAACAGCTCCTCGAGCAAAGTTTCCTAGCCAGTGACGTGAGACTGAAGGAAGTACCGTCTTGCCTGATAATACAGATGCCGAGATTCGGAAAGTCCTTTAAAATGTACCAAAAGATACAGCCGTCGCAGTTGCTCGACGTCACTGACATCATAGAAGACTGTTGAGTATAGTCGATGTGCTTGAAATACATGAAATTGTATAATCGGCGTTTTCAGGAGATAATTTTTGTAACACCAGCTTCAAAAGTATCAATTTGCAACTCGACAAAACTTTCTACACTAGTGCTTTACTTTCCGCACCGCTCGGAAATGAGACACTTTCCGCA